>OX328097.1:23785045-23889426 GCA_946811185.2 Hippopus hippopus
GTTCTGCGCAGTTTGATCTTGATCTATGCCGTCCTCAAAGGTCCCTGTTTTCACTCTACTTTGGCTATGATATTTCATAACCTACCCCCCCCCCCCCCCCCACTTTTTTTTTTTTGTAAAAACCTGCCAGATAACCAGCATTTCATCTTTTTTTCACAATGTTTTCTGAGCTTTTAATGGCACATCCAAATCCGGTTTAGATATTTTGATGTCGTCTGCTAATGCTTCAAATTTGGATAAGTGTTAAATTTGTCATTTGATAAGGAGTTATACACTAACTTGATTTCGCGGTAAGACACAAAAGGAAGAAAAGCGAACTCCTTCACTGAACACTTGGCAAGTACTTAACCTGTAACCTTTCATCACACAATCCCGAATTCACCGACTCGGAGATTGAAGGCTTGTGAAAGCATTGTGAGAAAAAGAGAAAATGCTGGTGACCAGCATTTTCTCCTTTTTCCCACTATGTTTTCTACTTTTTCAACGACAAATGCTGTCATTTGAAAAACGGGGGGGGGGGGATTAAATAAGTTTTTTTTTCATAACAAAAAAATCTAAAAACTAAACTCTTTTCTAGATGACCAAGGTCTATATCGGTCCAAATTGAAAGTATTTGCAGGCCACAAATTACGTGTGTCTCAACTAAAGGAATCTGGCATTTGAAAAGGTAAAAAACATTGCAGGGAAAAAGAAAAAATGCTGTGTACCAGGATTTTCTATTTTTTCTTCATTTTTTTTTTTTCCCGAAGCCTTGGCCCTCCCTTCAAGGGTCGTTAAACTTCGGGAGTGTTATGAAAAGAGTTAATTCTCATTCTTTTTACCAAGTCTGTGTCGTACTTTAGCCAATGAAGTATTAACTTCGTACCAAACGTTTCCTGTTGAATCATAGAAACAAACATATATACATTAGATACATAATCTTTGAGCTGTTAATTCCAAGTTGAAGGTAAACCATTTTGTATCATAATATTATGTACTGTTATTATTGAAGTTTTACTTTTTACTGTAATCAAGTCTTATGCCTAGAATGATACACGCATTTTTTCCTGTTTTTTTTTTTCAAAGGAGTTATTGTATTCTTTCATTTTTCTAATATCAATTTTCGGTTTTTATCACGTAAAAAAAACAACAATGTTATACCGTTTGCCAACATTGTTACATACATACATACGTCAGCGAATGGAACTTTGACAGAATAGACTGTAATACACTGTTAGGCACCTAACAATATCCATACTTTTAAAATGGTATGAATTAAATGTGTCTTCAGTTTTAATCCCAGCATGGTTTATTTTTGGCCACTATTATATTTTTACCGTATCAAAGTCTCTTTTATATATATATATATATCTCTCTCTCTCTCTCTCTCTCTCTCTCTCTCTCTCTCACACACAGCACAAACACAAACAACTTTAGAGAAAAAAGATAATTTCAGACAACAGATCGAAGAACAAGAAGAATCGAAATTCATAGCTACAAATCTAAGATTATGAAATAGACGTAGATGTTTGACGTTGTAACGTTGTATTTAATAGTCATACTAAAACTTATAACAACTTTAATAAATTTTGAAGGATAACATAGAGAGAGCTCTCAGATGGATATGCGTGTTTCTAGAAACTAAACTTTTTTCAAAGTAATCACCACAAAAAAGATAGTGAAAATCATAGGTAACTCTTTACCAGACAACAACATAAATTTAGACTTGTCCGGAAAACTCGTAAAAGCACTTGCAGACGACAAATCAAGTGAAGCTCAAATGGCGTGTAAAAGTTTGCTAAGAAGCATGATTGTTTAGTTAAAACATGTCGTTTATTTGATTTTACAGTATTTTCGAACAAATAGACATTTTAGAATTGACGCCTATAGGAATGATTGTGGCTGTACTAAAGTGACAGAAAAGTGAAGGATAAAGGCCAATTACGACAATGGCTACAGCAGAAGAGCCATTCCATCAGATTTTTGTGTATGAGAAATTTAAGTTCGAGGAAATAATTTATTTGTATGTGTGGGGAATACTTGTTGGCATCACCGTCATAACAAATGCTCTCGCGGTTTATGTATTCATGCAGAAGAGTTTTAGAAGCTTAACTAATCTGTTGATAGTAGCCATAGCCTTATCAGATTCATTGACGGGTTTGGTGACCTTTCCTAGTTACCTCTTAGTATACACCAGCGTAGAACCACCTGCTTATGAGTACAGTGCCAATAACGAAACTTTTAACTACGATTACATGTACGACGTAGGAGATGGTAACATGACAAGTATTTCCTGGGATACCAACTACGAACTCTATGCCAATGATACAATGGTAGAAGTCCAACAAGCGTATTTTCTGAACAAGGTTCTATGCGATGCATTTATGATTTCTAAATATTACCTTGCTAAGGTCTTTCATACCATATCAATATGGCACACGCTCTACCTTGGCATTCAGAGATACATTTCCATCCGATATCACATAAATGCAAGGGTTCTACTTACGGTACGAAGGAAAGTCATCGGCTGTATTATTATTGTTTTTGTCGCACCAGTTCTTCATTCGTATCACCTGTTTAACAATAAGAAAGTGGATGGACATTGCGCGTGGAAGATCGAAAAAGATTGTTCCGAAACCTGTATTTACTTTTGGATGACTTTACTATTTCGCCACTTAATTCCATGCTTCGTACTAAGTGTAATTACGGTGTTGTTTGTGCGTCATTTAATTTGCAACATGCAGATAGTAAACGAAAGAAGAGTCGCAGAAAATCGAAGGAGTTCGAAAATTGTCATTGGAATTGTTATTGTGTTCCTTTTCACCGAAATACCTTACGGACTCTTTCTTTTATACAGTACAATTGTCCAGCATTCAAAGCTAGGGGCCAACAGCAACATCAAGGCAAACAGAGCAGTGCATGTTACTTACGAAATCTTCATGCTACTGTCGTCCAATGTCAATTTCTGTGTTTATGTAACATTTCACCAAAGATTCCGGGCCAAACTGCGAAAAATACTTTGTTGTAATGACAAACGTACTGGACATCTCTCAGTCAGTAGTGAAACAGATGGCGCGGTGTCCAAAACTGCAGCTGACGTAGAAATGCTACCTTTGAACTAATTACTGTCGTTCACGTTAGTACGACCCCCTATGTTACAGAATTTATTCCTTGAGTAACTGAAACCATCGTTGTAATAAATATTGAAAACGACAACAAATGCTCAACTAAATACAGACACACGATGTTGATCACGGTTTGATACCATCCCGACAAGAAGTGAGATTGTACAAAATGAGCAATTTTAACATTGATGATTTCAAAACAAATTAACCACTGAAGCCTCGGATATGTGTTAGAATCATTTTTGTTGCCGGTAACTGAATTTTCTGGTGTGGTATACGTGTGTCGGTCTATCGCAATCGGACGGTATTTCATCTTTTGGGTTGACCTAAGACAATGTTTATTTTCGGCTGGGTAGTTCGGATTTATTCTTGTATATCTGCATATAGCCGTGATATGCATGCGTTTCAAAACAAAATAGGTCTAGATAATAGAATGGAACGTACTTTCGAAATGGCCTAATGGGTAACAGGGATCCGGAAATCTAGTGGGCAGTAGGTCGCTAAACGAACAAGAAATATTTTTAAAGAAGATAGACGGCGTAAATTTGCTAGCAAATAGGCAGGGGCTCTTTGAATATACATGTCTTCACGTTTGACAAATCACAAATTCCTTTTTTTTTTTCCTCATTTGTTATCAGTACCAAGAAGTAGGTAAAAACTAGCTACGCTGAAAAAAGGTCACACCCTATGCATATATCTCAGGTCAATCCGAAAGGTTATACTAACAGACATGGCGCGTAATGTATATACACTTAGAGCTAATATTCACAAACCATTGTAAATAACATTCTTTTTTAAATTCTCAAAAACGAACTTAATTCGAAGTAAAACAATATCTGATTGGGTAAACCAAATTGTGTTACTATCTAAATTGACTAAGTTTACAATTAAGAATCGTGAATACGGCCCAAAAACAACAATAAAGGATATCCTAGATGGGCTAGACATTAACAACATGGAAAAGAAAAAAACACACCAATTTTCTTTTCACTTGGTTCAAACTTGTGTGTAAATGCCTAGATTAACCGGACACATATTTCATCCTGTAGCCTGTAACTGAAAACAATTAGACTGCGTCAACTCTGGAAATACATGTACGAGATACCCTGAAAATCCGATATTAACCTTTTCTGTCCCATGGTATCCTTGCTTGTCTACATAGTTTGCAAAACATTACAGTAGAATCGATAAACAAAGAGGCAGAGACACAAGGAGGGTTTTTCTCTACCTGGTTTTTTTTTTTTTTATTATTATTTTTAAACTGATATAGATTTCAGTCAAATCGCGGCGGCCACTGCAATTATCAATGCTTTACCAGAGTTTCTTTCGCCAATACTTCGCACAATATTCTTCCCAGACCACTGTCTGTTTTCCCACATAACCATCGTCGAAACAATGATAAGTAGTGATAGAGAAATGACTATTATGATTGTTATCAATCCTCCTTTCTCACAATGTTTTCTACTTTTGCAAGAAAAATCCAATAAGTTTAGCCACGTTTTTAAGTGTTAGAAATTTTCTCTTTTGGTAAAGAGTTTTAAAGGCTTGCCTTTGAACTTCTTGAAAAGCCTTTTCGTGTATTGTACTCATCCAGAAAGATCTATTCAGATATTATGTCGATGTAATCGTTATATGTGAAGATGATGGTTTTGTACCGAATGTCACAAATGTTTCGCTTTTAACATTTACCATTTAACTGTTCTTTTAATCTGTTACCAAACTATCAAGTATTTCAACAACCCCGAGAAAGAAAGCTTCTGGAAACATTGTGGGAGAGGAAGAAATGCTGGTTACCAGCTTATCCTCCTTGTCTACTACAATGTTTGACCAATTTGGTTTTGTTTATCTGTTTGTTTGTTTATTTGTTTGTCTGTTTAATTATTTGGTGCTAACCGCTTTTTTTTTTCAATATTGTCCGTTATATCACGGCGGCTAACACACCTATCAATTCTTTATTGCAGTTTCTTTTATCATTACTGCGCACAAAATTCTTCCAAAACCACTGACCTTGCCCTCTTTTCATGGCATCAAAACATATCAAAAATCCTTTGAACTTCTTGAAAGCCTTTTCGTGTATTGTCCAGACAGATCTTTACAGATTATTATGTCTTTGTAATCGTTATACATGAAAATGTTGGTTTACTGCCGAATTTCACCTCTGTTTCGCTTCAAACCTTTACCATTTTAATGTTCTTTTAGCCTGTTACCAAACTATCAGGTACTTCAACGACCCCGAGGTTTCAGGTCATGTGCGCTACCGACTATCAAAAAATGTAAAAATCCTTTGAACTTCTTGAAAGCTTCATCGTGTATTGTGCTCATTCAGGAATATGTATACAGATATTATGTCGATGTTATATATGAAGATGTTGGTTTACTACCTAATTTCACCTCCCTTTCGCTTCAAACATTTACCATTTTATTGGTCTTTAAACACGTTACCAAACAATCAAGTGTTTCAACGAACCCGAGAAAGAAAGCTCCTTGAAACATTGTCATTGTAGGAAATGTGGAAACATAAGCATTTCCTTCTTATTTACTACAATGTTTGATACCGATTTCAATTTGTTTATCGTTTTTTTTTTTTATTTGTTTGCTTGTATAATTGTTTGGTGTTAATCGCTCTTTTCAACATTTTGTCCGTTATATCTTGGCGGCTAATGTACCTTTAAATGCTTTATTGGAGTTTCGTTTATCAGTGCTTCGTACAATATTCTTCCCAAGCTACTGGCTGTTTTCCCGCATGACCATAGTTGAAATAATGATAAGCAGTGATAGAGGAATGGCTATAATGACTATTACCAATCCTCGGAAAGAAAATCGTAGAGCTTGGGATACGAACCAACGCCCCCGAGGTTTTAGGGCATGTACGCTACCGACTGCGCCAACGGGCTGGGATCTCCATAGTATGAAAGGTCATTATTCATAAGTTTCTCAGAACTCTTCACAATCCTTTGTTTAAACCACAGTAAGGAAGAGGGCTTTTGAAATCATTGTGAGAAAAGGAGAAAATGCTGGTTACCAGCATTTTCTCCCTTTCTCTAAATGTTTTCTATCTTATCAAAGAAAAGTCCCATAATTTGTGGTCTGCAAAAGCTTTCGATTTGGGCAAGTTTAAAATTTTCTCGTTGTGTAAAGAGTTTTAAAGGCTTGTCCTGTAAGCATGGCATCAAAACGTGAAAAATCCGTTGAATTTCTTGAAGGCCTTTTCGTGTGTTGTACTCATTCAGAAAGATCTATACAGATCCTATGTCGATGTAACCATCATTATATGAAAATATTGGTTTACTACCGAATTTCACCTCTGTTTCGCTTCAAACATTTCTTTTAACCTGTTACCAAACTATCAAGTATTTCAAGGACCCCGAGGAAGAAAGAATCTGGAAACATTGTAGTAGAGTAGAGTATGCTGGTTACCGGCTTATTCTCCTTATCTACCACAGTACTAGACCACTTTTTGATTTGTTTATCCGTTTGTTTGTTTGCTTGTTTGGTATTAAACGCCCTTTTCAACTTTTTTTCGCGTTATATCTTGGCGGCCAGTGCACCTATCCCTGCTTTCCTCGAGTTTCCTTTACCAGCATTTAGCACAATATTCTTCCAAAGCCACTGGCTGCTTTTCCACATGACCATCGTCGAAACAGTGAATCAGCGATCCACCCTTTTTGATGAAAATTCCCATCGTTAAATCCACCATTAATTTGTCGTCTGCATTTTTTTTTTTATAACTGAAAGGTCTAAAATTTGTTGTTTGGTCATCAGTTAACACACAATAGAGCTTTATTTTCAGTTATTATTTTTCAATTCGATGATCCCTTTCCCGACAGTTTACACCTGGTTCCAAATATAGTGTTCGAAATATAACGGTATTACCTTAAACCTATGCCAAACAATACCATGTTTTAATTGCTCTACGAAAAACGCTTTTTGAAAACATTGAGGAAAAAGGAAAAAATACTGGTAACCTTTCTCCTTTTCCCGCATTGTTTTCTACAGTAAAAAAAACCCTCCAGGTTCGTTGTTCGATTTATGGCTGTATTACCTTTAACTTTTCCCAGACAACACCATGTTTTTATGACTATAAGGAAAATGCCTTTGGAAACATTGTGGGAAAAGGAGAAAATGCTGGTTGCCAGAATTTTCTCCTTTCCCCTCATTGTTTTCTACACTGTCAAAGACCTTCCACATTGGAATTTGTCGTCTTCAGATACATTCAAATTGGAAGAGCCTGAAATTTGTCGTTTGGGGAATGGTTCACGACCCGGGTCCGGCTTGTTTTCGACGCTGACTATATTTTTTTTTCATTCATTTCTGAAAGCAACCATTGACTTAAAACACATGTGTGTAAAGTACTGGTAATAAGAAACACAAGGAAGCATCGGTAGGTGCACTTGCTGCAGCAATATAAGTAAAATATTGTTGAAAACGGCATAAAACACCAACCATACATGCAAATTTACCCTTATGAGGCCAACCGATTGTGTCATAACATTCAAAGAACCAGTTTCTGGTTCATATTCCGTTATTTGCGTTTTTGGTATCGTATTTTAACGACATCCGTTTTATTTTTACGACTTATGAATTACATAAAAGTGATGTATGCTATTCTTTATTAAGGTTTACTGTACCGTCATTAAAATGTTAAACTTACAATGAAGCATATGACATTTCTTGCGTTGCAGGCAGTGTAGATTAAGATCAGTCTGCACGGAACGCGAAATTGGTCTTGGATGTACATTCTGTGCATTAAAAAAGCTTTAAAACTGGAATAACTCCCACTTTTTCACGCATTTAAAATGTTGCTTTCATTACTTAGATGGCTAAGATTAAAAAGCGCGTAAGGAATAGATGTTGAGAAGAAACGAAAAAACGAGGTATTTCGCAAACAAAATATGACCCAAAAGATTGTCAGAAATATCATCAATGTATTATTGTACTTTGAACGTCAAAAGTGTTTACAGCATAAAGGGTACATCTTTGACTCCTTGCGTTGGCAATTCGATTTCAATGTCTTTTGAAAAATGTGCTGATTAAAATCAGACTACACAGAATGTGAATTCTGATCTTGAATTCAGTCGGATACTTTTTGAGAGAAATTCTATCTTACAAAGAACTAAGGTAACAATATCTGAAATTTCCATCCTTTTAGTGCCCAAGACAAAACAGTACCTTTTGCGGACGGGATGTATCAAGATCATACTACACAGAACGTGCTGTCAGGTCTTGAACCTAATAACGACCGTTTGTCTTGTCAAATCTAAAATATGTATTTAGACCTTTCTGAGTTTCAGCGGATTTTTTTTTTTTTTTTTTTCGAAAGCGGTCGAATTTAAATTAAGCCGCTCTCTGGTAAAACGGGTTTAATGCATCTCCTTAATGCATTATACCAAGCAAGATGCCACATTATTATGGATCCATACAATTAATTTTATCTAACAACCGACTGAATCTTGAGGTAGAATGGTCCTTGACAAGCAGAACATTCACAAATAGCAAAAAATATCGATCCATGTCAGCCTGCGCGGAGTGCGCAGGCTGACATTGGTCGATACTTTTTGCAATTTTATTAAAGCCCCTTTTCACAGAGCAAGGCTCACATATTTGATGCAGACAGAGTTAAACTGACTGGATGTATTCGTTTTACGTATTTTGCACGCAAAGTGATGTCCTTATCTGTATCAGAACTCAAAATTTTAGACATATTAAAAGCATTTGCAGAAGACAAATTAAATAAGGCTGAAAGGATGGTATCTGTCACAGACAGAGTAGAAAACTTTGTGGAAAAAAGGAAACAAATCCAGAGGTGATCTGTCTGGTTCTTTATCTGTCCATCCATACATCGGTCTGTCTGCATGTCTGTCTGTCCCTCTGTCTGTCTGTCTTTCTGTCTGTCTGTCTGTCTGATGTCTCTCTGTCTCTCTGTCTGTCTGTCTGTCTGTCCCTCTGTCTGTCTTTCCGTCCGTCTGTCTGTCTGTCTCTAAATTATCTTTTAGCTATACGTAGAATAATATTTATTGCTGTAATATAACTTGGGACGTAAAATAATTTAATATCGCTAGAGTGAAAAACCACCATATTTTGTTGCAGATGAAACATTCTGACAACTGTAAAATATTATGAACATTTTATCACATAATCTAGATACGAGCGTACACCAAGTAAAATGGTAGAAAAAAAATATCAGAAAATATTCAATACTTGATTAATTCTTTACCAGACAACAAAACTTATAGATCCATCGAATTGTAGATGGCAAACTAACTGTGACGCAAATTTTGAGATTTTTCTTTGAGAAAGAGAACATGGTGGGAAAAAAAAAAAACACTGGTTAGAAACGAAGACATGGTAGCGTTCGGTGAAAACCCTTATCCTTTCTGCGATATAGGCGAACACAAGGGCTTTTTGCGGACAGCATATCTCAAGATCATACTGCACAGAACATGCAGCTTGACTTAAGATCTATAGCGTCCGCTCGTTTGGTCAAGCCTGTTAGAAAAAGATGTGTTTCATAGAATTGTATTTTCTACCGTGGAAAGAGGTCGAGTTTATACATTTGGTGCTGAAAGAGCAAGGAACTGAGGGCAATCGTAGAAGCTTTTTATTCTTAGTCTAGATAAAGATTAGACTGCACACAACGTAAATTTTTCCCTTGATCTTGAATCTATACTGAAAGGCCAAATTCTCCCGAAGAAAAGAGTGAATTGGAATATTTTGGTTTCTTTACTGTCAAGGTGTTGTAAGCGTTCACTTTGATATATAATGCAGTTTTTTATGATTTTTTTTTTCACAATAAACCATTTCAGTGCCACAGTGCCAAATACATGTATATAAAGTCGACTTCTTCCGATTGCATAAAAAAGACAGTTAATTGAAACTTATAGACTTGTCTTAATAAGCGGGAGCAATAGATTCAAACCAGGCTGCAGTCATTTGTGCAGTCTGATTTTTATCTATGTTGTCCACAACCGTCTTGCTCAATTCAGCCGAGCCCCGGTAGCTCAGTCGGTAGCGTGCAGGACTTGAGAACAGGGGGTCGTGGGTTCGATCCCTGGCTCGGCCAATTTCTTTCCGAGGATTGATGATAGTCATTGCGACAGGATTCATTCCTCTCCCACCGCTGACCATTGTTTCGACGATGGTTATGTGGGAAAGCAGCCAGTGGCTTGGAAAGAAAATTGTGCAGAGTACTGGTAAAAGAGACTCCAGGAAAGCATGGAAAGGTGCACTGGTCGCCGCGATATAACTGAAATAATGTTGGAAACGGCGTTTAACACCATACACTCAATCAATCAATCTTGCTCAATTCAGGGATAAGTCATGTCTGAAGTTAGGTGAGATTATGAAAAACCTTAATAGTACCTTTTAAAACTTACAAATTCGATCATTGGCCTTCAACACGCGAAAAGGGGCATTCGGACATTTGCGTAAAGTGTCGTCTCGGATCAGCCTGCGCAGTCCGCGCAGGCTAATCCGAAACGACATTTTCCGTTTTTATGCAATTTTCTGTTTTGCGCAAGTCTACTGTAGCACAATATCTAACGAAGTCGTACAGTGCAGTCTCGGATTAGCCTGCGCGGACTGCGCAAGCTGATCCGAGAGGACACTTTACGCAAATATCCGAATGCCCCTTTTCGCGTGTTGCAAGACATATTATAGCAGTTTTCAACCTACATTTTCGCAAAAATATAGAAATCACCCAATCGAGCTGATAAGACTTTTTTGACTTCACAAAAAACTGTCATAAAGTATGCTGGATACGGTCTGCTAACATTTATATCAAATAAATTCAGAGAACGATCTTGTTCAAGACAGACGAAACTCTTTGATACATACTCCCTCTAGCACTTTTAAAATTACTGTAGGGAAACCTCGTATAACCTTCTTAATTGCATTACTTAACCTAAACTAATAATACACAACCTTTTTGATCTGCTTTGTATGGAAAATATTTCAGGAGAAGTAGCAATTCATATATAGGTGGCTATATATTCATTTACTAATGAAATTTTTTGCATTTTATAAGAAAAAAAAAAAAAAAAAATTAAAGTTCACCTGTGTTACGCTGAAAATGGTCAACACTGATTTCAATGAGAGGACTATGTTTTCTTTAACCAATTAACCGAAACAACCTTCGAAAAAAGAAAATAGTTCTGATATACTTTCGTAATTAAACTCGTAATACATTGAAAACATTTCTTTCAGTGGCTATGGTCTCGTCACAAGTCGGCCGATTCCGTAACTACATCTAACTTCGTTCGTATCAAGGAGGTTTCCGTTTTGAAATACTGACAGTCACATGACCTTATAAATGTCTATGTAAATCTATTATCAACGACAACAATAATCACAGTGAAGTTATTCAAATGTATCAATATGTCGATGAAAATGCCAAAAGAAGTGATAAACCACATCAAAAATAAATTTGCAAACTGTTTGTCAACGGCAATGCAATGCTGCCAGAAAGATTTCGATAGAAAATTGTGAGTCAAAGAAAATGCAATGCTGCCAGAAAGATTTCGATAGAAAACTGTGACTCATATTTTCTGTTTATTTAATTGGAGACTTACGATTCAAGAACGGTATAACGATATTTTCCGGCGAAGAAATGTAACGTGTATGTGTATATCACAAACTAACCGAGGAATTTGATAAAGCCTCAGGCTGCTAAGCGCGACTCAAAGACCTTTTGCGGACAGTGTAGATCAAGATCAGACTGCACAAAACGTGCAGTCTGATCTTTGATCTACACTCTCCGATAAGGAGATATCTTTTCTCAAAAATTACCTTTGCAATAGCAAATTTAGGGTTTTTTTACTATTTGTTCGAATGTTTCATTTCATTTATTTAGCGGAATAAGGGTTAACAGATTACCCGAGGTTTGTTGAATCTGACCATTGTGTCTCACTGCTGATTACTGCTTTCGGATAGTAGTGGTAAAAGAATTCTCCTTTGAAAAAATTAACAGCAAGTACTTCTGCTGCACTGTTGTACTAGAGAAAATGGAAGGAGAGTTCTGTAAGCTATTTATAGTTTTGATTTGAGGACATCTCTGCAAACTGGATGCAAGTTTGTTATTCCTAGGGGAACTATTTTGTGCCTGTTAGCGCATAAAGGAACATGGTTTACAACCGGTGAGGAACAATTTTCGCTTTAATTTTTAAGGGTAATTGTGTTAGAGGAGGGATAGAAAAAAGGAGCAATCGGGCTATTTTATTTTCATGTCTTTCAATGTTATTTCCATACTAGCACACGAATATTCTTAAGTGAATGGCAGCGTAGAAATTGAAAAGGTATGCAGTTACAAAGTTGGTAAACGAGTATGTTTTATCGTCCCCCGGCGTTTTGCACCCTATCTAACACGATCCCCATTTCTTTCGTCAAAGTTTGGAATATCTTGGATATTATAAAATATCATGGTAAATATGGGGGAAAAAACCCATTAAGATGATCGATTCTTTAGTTTCTTTCAGTAACCTCTCTATCTAAATTGTACTGTTTTACATTCTCCTTTCTTTTAACCCATCAGCTGCCTTAGATGATTAAATCATACAGAAACTTTATACAGAGAAAAGGACTGATCTTAAAATTCATTTAATGTTCATTGTAATTCTTTGATATAGCACAAAACAGCGGACAGTAGAGGCCCAAGATCAGACTCTACGTATTATGCGGTCTGATCTTGATCTTATCCGTGTTTCAAAAGCAACCATAGTCATGAAAGATACTCTAAGAGTTGACTCTCTTTGCTAAACAAAAGCATTTCAAACGTGTCAAAATTGAAAGCATTTACAGACGACAATTTACATGTGACTAAAATAATGGAATTCGGCTATACAGAATAGAAAACCCTGTGGGAAAAGGAGAAAATGCTGGTCTCCAGCATTTTCTCCTTTTCCCACAGGGTTTCCTAAAGCCTTTTTCCCCAGGGTCGTTAAAACACGGGGTTGTCCGGTAAAGCGGTAAACAAACGACTCAATTATTAAAGAGCTAAAGATATGTAAATAGAGTAGCGTTGATATGAATGATAATTGGAAAACGATACCGCTAGTCAAGTTTTCTTTCTCAAAATGAAATGGTTTCAGAGCGTCACGATTTTATCATTTAGTTATACATGACTTTTGACGAATTTGGCGATGTATATCTCCAGTAGGTTATTTGGGATTTTCGAACATTTTCTAAATTGGAATTTTGGAATTTCTCAAGAGGAATTTCGGACAACAATATACACGTTCGTACTCATACATCGATATACGAGTGTTACTGACACAAATTTATCAAGAAATTTCGCCCTTTTTTAGCTTGGTTTTTTTTTTTTTTTTGGATTCCCGATGAGTCTTTTTTTCCCCTTTAATTCGGCGATATTTATAGTTATGTCATTACATAATTACCCCCATTCTCAGTGCAATACAGCCATCGTGAATTTTCTTACCTTACACATGATTGAAATAAGCAAGCGGTGCTGTAATTGGTCAAAGCTCTGTATTCATATGCTTCACTCTAAAAACATTCCTGACCTGGTTTTATCTGTGAAATTAAATCCAGAATTTATAATTTGACAAGGCTGCAAATTTCATCATCTTTAGATTCGAAACAAAATAATTATATGAGAGATTATTTGGAACCACTAGTATCTTTCGTCCGTGATGTACACTCCTGTGAAGAAGCGAATAGTCTAAATGTAAATTTCAATACACATGTACATGCCAGTTTATGTTTTTAGAAAATCCAGGGCAACATTTTTGAGATAAAGTTTTCAAAATTAGAAAATAAAAAAAAAAGTGGCATATATTTGTTTTGAGGTAAAATTTTCATAAACTCGTCGGCAAAGATATGTTGTTGAGTTAGCCAAGAACTCGCTTTATAATATATCCCGATACTGGTTTTGTAAAATTTTATCTGAACTGCCTCATGCTGATAACCCCTATTCTTTCATAGTCATAGAGTGTAAACTTCTTTCAGGCGGTAATGATTTAACTCTTTCAATACTGATGATGACTTGAGTAGCTACTGCGGACGGTATAGATCAAGATCAGAGTGCACAGAAAGTGCAGTTTGGTCTTGAATCTATCTTGGACCTACCCTTTCATTAAACTATCACAAAAATCGTTTTCATTAGCAGTGGAAATATATATTTAGAAAACAGGGGAAATAAAGTGGAATTTCTGGATTTGGTAGAAAAAGAAGAAAGACCAACAAGACCGCAAGAATCAATCAAACAAGAAGAGTGATCGAAATATGACTGAGGCAGATATTTGTCAAATACAAAGTAATCAATGTAAGCCTACGAAGCAAATGACAGCTTCTTCCGCCGGACTTATTTCTGCCAATATATTCATGAATGATGAATGTGGACTTATACACGAAGCCCTGGAAATGATGGATTGTCTATGTTATTGTTTTGCTTGACACCAAAACGCTTCTCACTGTTCTACAGTTGCCTTTTCGTGGAGTGGTCTATTATATTTTGCCGTAGATCCGTATCTTTTTAACTTATATTTTCTGGCTTGTCCAAGACAAGGAAAGTCAGAAAAGTCTTCTTAAATCATATGAGACATGCTCTGTGAAAAGGGGGCTTAATTCATCTGCGAAAAGTATCAACTCAGGTCGGCCTGCGCGGTCTGCGCAGGCCGACCTGGGCCGAAACTTTTCACTATTGGTCAATTTTCTGTATGTCAAAGGACCAGTCTACCTCATGATTAAGGCGATTGTTTAAAAAAGTGGTTATTATGCATCCATAATTATGGGATGCCTTGCGTGACATCCTTAATCACGGAGATGCATTAAGCCCCCTTTTGCCAGAGCACGGCTCATATATTATGGCGTGTAAAGGAGATGTAAGATTGGCTTTGATAGTAAATACCAGTAGCCTTGCTTGATTGTGTCATCATTGGACTCGTTGCCACCTTTCGCAAATTTTCTGCAGACAGGTTTGAAAACAACCAAAAATTAACATTAAATCATTCGCTGTCAACTCAACAGAAAATATCCATTGCAAATGGAGGTCGATTTTGGTCATATTTCAGCATTAGGTGGTGCATAATGTAGACCTGAGATCAGACTGCATTTTTCGTGTAATCTGATCTTGATCTATGCCATCTGCAAGAGCAACTAAGGTTGACATTGGCAATAAAAGAATTGATCAAAGCTCATTCATCTTTTGTTTAAAAAAAAAAATTGCTCCTCACATGCTGTTTCCGTTTTTCCACAATAGGCAAGGGCTGTTGGCTTACTTGCTTTTGCATAGTCGATTGCTTTTGGCTATTATAGCTCTAGGGTAGTCTTTCGGCTCTAGTTGCTATCATAAATTCATGGATTATGCCGCTAATTACCTAAACAAAGTCAACGGATATTTGTAACTGCTACATAGAGAAGTTGCTCGCTTCCGATTAAAGCGTCAGGGAATACGTTTTCCTTCGATGTTCGTTGCTTAAGCGCATTTGAAAGCGTTTGGCCCCTATCGTTTACGGGTAGTTAAATGTCTTTGCCTCATGCACCTCATACGCAGTCGATGGCTTTGGACACTACAGGTTTAGCATCATCAATGGCTGAACTAAGCAGCTTTAGTTTGGCCAAGGTCTTTTCGTTCTAATTGCTATGGCGTAATGGATGGCATTTGGCCTCGGTGACTGTAACTCTTGGTTTCAGTTGCTTAATCATAGTCGATGGGTACGAGTATTTTTTTTTTTCTTGCCTTCCAATGTATGGTGGCGGTTTAGCTCTGTACCAAACGAAAAAAAAATGCGGCTTGTCCAAACTGAAAGCATTTGCAGACGACAATTTAAATATAAGTGAAATAATTGTATTTGTCTTTAAAAGGATGGAAAAATTGTTGGAAAAAGAGAAAATGCTTGTTACCAGCATTTTCTCTTTTTCCCTCAATGTTTTCAAAACCCGTCTTTCTTCAGAGTCACTATAAGTCGGTACTGTAACAGTTTCTGTAGTCTGAAAACAGCATGCTTATCAAATGCTAAACTTGTAGATTCTAGCAATGATATCTTTCTGCTAAGTAAGCTTTTTTCCCGTAGGTGTGAAAAGGTCGATTTATTTGCATGCACCAAGATGCGAGACATTGTTGTATTGGATAATAACAGCAAAACAAATTCCAGTTGTCTGCAGCGAATTACTGCCTGACAGTATGATATTCTGACAGACGACTTATAAAATTGAGCTATTCTTTGTGGAAATAGAGGTTGATGCATCTGCAAAAATATCGACACAGGTCAGCCTGCGCATTCCTCGCAGGCTGACCTGCGTCGACACTTTTTGCTATTGGTCAATTTTTCTGCATACCAAAGGACTAATGTAACTCATAATAAATTCGGTTGTTGTACGAAATTGATTTTATGGTTCCATAATACTGTGATTACTTGATTCGTATCATGCATTACGGAGATGCATTAAGTCCCCTTTTGCCAGAGCATGGTTCAATTGTTTGTTTCATAGGCAGTGCCGTTGAAATCGCCACATATCACAAGGGGAATGAAATACAGCGTAAATCACCCTATACCTTCGACCCACTGTTTCTCTTTCTGTAACGATGTAAAAGTTTTGGTTTTTTTTCGAAATGTATGTCCACGGTGAAAAGAAGAACTAATTGGTTGTATCTAGAGCATGTTCCTAAATAGGGACATGGGAAACGAACTATTCCCAAAGAAATAGTACTATTGCAGTAAGTTTCTAAAACCATCATAACCTTAACATTGGAAGCACAATTTAGGTATGTTCTTCCATCTTTTCCGATACATGAATGGAGGAGTAATACCACATCTGGTCGTAGTGAAGGATTTTTAATCAAGACTACGAGTATTCCGACCTTGAGGCATTCCATTCTTGATGTGATACTATAGGCAGTGACTATGAAATCGACAACGATAAACATTTACGCCATGATCTGGCAAAAGGCGCTTTAATGTATGATGGACTACACCAAGCAAGTCAACATATAATTAGCAGTAAAATTCATTTTGTCTAACAACCGACTGATTCATGAGGTAGACTGGTCCTCTGACATGCAGAAAATTGACCCATATCAAAAAGTTTCGACCCATGTCGGCCTGCGCGGATTGCGCAGGCTGACATGAGTCGATACTTTTTCACAGAGCATGGTTTATTAAATTATGAACTTGCCATCTGGTGTTGGCCGTCCGGATTTCGGATTCAGAGACTGCGTTTTCGATTTATCGGAGAAAAGATTACCTCACGTCTAGGTGGTTTAGTCTTACACCGAACTCTCAAACATATTACAGTGCTGTTTGTCCAAACCATTTTTTCTTTCTATCTGAAAACAAATGAGCCATGCTCTGTGATAAGAGGGCTTAATGCATCGGCCAAAAAGTATCGACTCAGGTCAGCCTGCGCAGTCGGCGCAGGCTGACCTGGACCGAAACTTTTTGCAATTGGTCAATTTTCTGCATGCACAAGGCCCAGTGTACCTCAAGATTCAGTCGGTTGTCGGACAAAAAAATGGATTTTTATGGATCCATGATTGATTGGTATCGAGCATCACGGAGATGTATTAAGCCCCATTTTGCTAGAGCGTGGCTTAAATATAAACTACAACAAAAACACATTAAACTATTGATCGATATTTGATAGGTTCACCACAACGGAAGCCTTTCAGTAACACTGAAAATTAATATGTTCGCCAGAATACTGTTTTATCAGTTTAACGGATGACCGTTGAATTATTAATTAAGAAGTTGTTTATTATGATGGGTGACTTCTGGGTCTGTTTTCGTCAGCCATTCTAAAGAACATTATTCGTCTTTTTCTCAAGAATTTTCTAAATTTGAAAGTATTGAAATTTCTGATTCGCTTAACCAAATGGTTTAGCCAATCAGAAGTTTCGTTTCTATCTAGATCTAGAAAAAAGACCAAGAATGACACTAAGAATGGTTGGTGAGTACGGAACCTATTCCACCGATCTGCTGTTCTTAGGAATCCAGAGTTTCATTCACTCTTTCAACACCAAATAATTTCCACTTCCGTTGACGGCTGAATACACAATCCATCGGAAACTCAGAAAGACTTATTTTACAGATTTGATTAACAAGCGGACGGTACAGATCAGAGCTATTATTTGTTTTCTGGGTGTTGAAAGCAATCGCGGTCCTAGGCAAGAGGAAATAAATTTTCTGTCTGTCTTGTCAGTACTTTGATTTGACAATGTGAACGATTTCGCGAAATTAAAGAATAAGCGAGTTTGGAGATCTATGGTATCAAGAAGATTTAAAATCAGTGACATTAATGTCATTCAATTATCAAAACCATTTTCAAGATCTAAATCTACATGTTTCTCTCTCTGTCTCTCTCTCTATCTCTCCCTCTGTCTCTCTGTCTCTCTCTCTTTCTTTCCCTCTCCCCCGTCTCTGTCTCTTTGTCTTTGTCTTTCTCGGTCTCTATCTTTCTGTCTGTCTGTCTGCCTCTCTCTCTCTAAAAACATATGTCCGTCAGAGAAATCAATCCCCATCGGTTACTTATAAGAAGTAAAGGTGGTATCAAACATTCTTGTTCATGTTACCCTCGAATTAACACAAACTTGATAGAGACAAGGGAAATAACTCTATTCTGTTGGGTTGCTTCAGACAAAAGTCAAGTACACACCTAAAAGAAAGTGGTTGTCTTGTTTCTGCATCCACTCCACGATCTGAGTCCCAATTATTTTCTGCATTTAATGCTGGCTGGTTTTTAGGGCGTAATCAGAATATCTTCATCAATAACCATAAATGGACGAAGTGGCATTTTGTTTCGATAGAACTTATAGGACAAAGCCAAGGACAATCGTCCAGCGTGAAATCGAAGTGTCAGTTTGATTAGCCCGATTATCGTTTGATTTATATTCCTACCACAAACAAGTCAATGAAACATACTCTGTGAGAAGAGGGCTTGATTCAACTGCAAAAGGTATCGACTTATGTCAGCCTGCGCAGTCCGCGCAGGCTGACGTGGATCGAAACTTTTTGCTATTTGGCAATTTTGTGCATGCCCAAGGATCATTCTACCTAATAATTCATCACTTGTTAAACTAAACGCATTTTGGCGCTTTATAATTATGTGACGTCTTGCTTGGTATAATGCATTACGAAGATGCGTTAAACCCCTTTTGCCAGAACATAGCTCAAATGGAAAGCCTATGAAAAAAATATGTGGTAAACATGTTCTTTTTGTTCTGCCTTCTTTATCTTTAACAACCCTTTCAGTACCTCAGGCGAAAGCATTGGCTTTTGCAGAAGGAATAGATTAAGCTCAGACTGCACAGAACGTGTAATCTGGGTCCACATTTACCAACAATTTGTAGTAAATGCATGATTTTGTTTGTAAATGCGCCCAATATGACCTTAGCTGTCGACAGGCCGTATATAACTCTACGCATTCATTTATCATAACCATTTTTAAGATTGTTCTTATTCTCCAGAATTTTCTAAATTTGAAAATAATTCCATGTTTTAAGAGGAAAGCTTTTGAGGAGAAAATGTCAGAAAAAGGAGACAACGCTTCTTACAAGCACCTCCTCCTTTCCCCTCAATGCTTTTTACTCTTTCAGAATAAAGATACCATAACTTGACCCACATTTATAGTTTGTAGGCCGCAAATGCTACAAATTTGGACAAGCCTTAAATTTTGTTGTTTTGTGAAGAGTAAAGTGAGAATATTTGATAAATTTATATTCCTTTTATTGTTTATATTTAAACATCAAGTTCATAAGGCTGTGTGGACCAATCAAATTTGTATTAGATTTGTCCCTCGTGAGCTTAATTGTGCCATTTTATTGGCCAGGTATATAAATACTTTACACTGAAAAACTGTCAAAGCTGTATTTTCTAAAGATCCTTGGTATCAGCATATGCTGTTGCGTAAAACCCAAAATTTTCATTTAAGGAATGAAGAGAATTGTTTTTGTTTTAATGGAGGTATGAAAAAAAAAAACCTAATCACACTGTACGAAACCGCGAAGCGGTTTCATACAAAAGTGAGATTAGGTTTTTTTTTTCATACCTCCATGAAAACAAAAACAATTTTCTTCATTCCTTATAATTCAATATCACAGACAACAAATCTGCACTTAAGTATACTAACTGCTTTTTTTTGTAAATCCAACATTGCGTATTTATTTAATGCCCATTTCATTCATATCTCATAGCGCGGCAAAACTGCTCGTTTATGACGTAAAGATGATGTAATTCATGACGTCATTATCGTATTGAACATTTGCAGACTTAGTAGATTTATTATTAGAAGTTCAATACATTAGAATTAAGTTGAAAATAAAGATTGTTAGAACCAAGCATGGTGACGAAGTTTTAAGCTCTCTCTTTAAATTTACTGTTGGATATTTTTTCAATATTCAGAGAAAATAAATTCAGCTAGCAATTTGAAATTCGGACTGGATATAAAATCAGAAAGAAAAACATTATGAAATCTTGTAGATCTATAGATCTACATGTTTATTTAAATTAGTTTAACTGCAAAAGTATTTCCGGCACTGCTTGATTTTTTTTTTTTTTTTTGAAGTATGAAAAAAAATTTTCATCCAATCAGAACTCGCCAATGTTCATGAAAAAAATTATTATTGAATTATTGTTGGATGCAATTCACGACATCAGTGGCTTCGCGAAGCTACTTAGATCTATAGGTGGCGCTCTGGAAATAGGGGGTTAATTACATCCTCGAAATGCAATATACCAAGCAAGTCTTTGCGTTTTATGGTTTCTTTTCGTAAAAACTGGCTGTATCATGAGGAGAAATGGTTCTTCGACATGCAAAAAAACCCCAAATATATATAGATCTATCCATAACCAAGGTCCGACTCAGGTCAGCCAACTCGGACTGCGCATACCCGGATCGATACTTTTTGCAGATTTACTTTTCATAGAGCGTGCCCAAATTATACTTTTTGTATATCAAATCACATTGATTCGGCTATATTAATTCCTCATGTGGGAAACAAATAAAATTATTCATAGTGCGTTTGAAAGCATGAGTTTTTTGAAAATTGTGTGCCAGAATTAGACTTGAAAATTGTTGTACCAAAATTTGAATATTACACATGTATTCATGTATCTAACTATCAATCGAGTTGATTTAATTCATAAAACAGTTATGTAAAAATCTTCTGCTTTAATTTTTTCAGGGGCGATAGGCTAGAGATAGTTCCTGTCAACACACCCTGCGCAATATTTCAGTTAGCTGATCATAATTGTGTAACAACGAGATAGATCTGCTTCGCGAAAGGCAATGATACTAAAAAGTCGAGATTTTCGGCTAATGAAAGAGTTGTTATCGGTGATAAAAATAGCAGTAAAGACTACTGAGCCATTCACAAACAATTAGTTTGATAACATTTTTTTTTTTTTCACATAATTTTCGTTCGGATTCGTTAAGCATCCGGAACTATCTGGGTTCAAGAAAAGCACATCGCTTACCCTTTATCCCTAGGCTGCGAAGCGTGGTTCAAAGCGCTTTTGCAGACAATATTGGCCAAGTTTGATCTTCGATCTACACTCTCCGGTATAGCGGGTCTTCTTTTTCGCTAGAAGAACTTTGAAATCACAATATCCGGACTTTACTGGCAAGAAAAACTTCATTTTACTTCATTGAGCATTTATCAAATTTAGACACATTTCATTGTATGTTTAACTGATTCTTTTTTCAAACATGTGAAAAATTGGTGAATCACTTAGAAATTTCTTTCCCATATTTTTATATTATACAAATATTAGCCAAACATAAGTCTGTTACCATAGTGGTTTTAAACCGGAAGTACAGGCCACATCACTATCAGCAGTGAATTGACGCTATTAAGAATAGATCATGATCTCCAGTCAAGGAGTTTCTCATAATACGGCGTTTTGCAAAATTCATTTATTGTTTGCAAATTATTAATAATTACCTTCTGAAACAAATTTTGGTATAAGAATACATGTGATTCAACCATTTTAAGTAACATGGGTCCGTATCAACAACCATTCTTAATATTCAACCGTTTTAAGTAGCACCACTTCTGATTGGCTACAACAAATGGTGTAGCCAATCAGGAGTTGTATTACTTTCTAAATCCAGAATAAGCAAAGGAATGGAATTAAGAATAATTGGTGATCGCAGACTCCGGGTTGTCGACATGTGGAGAATTGTTTATAACGGTCATTTAAATCTACGCTTCCCATACGGACAAAAAAACGTACACGAATTTTTATGTACTTGTATAACAGATAATTTCTTGAACATGGTGACAGCAGTATTGACAAAAATATCACATTGCCATTGTTTTCTGCGGAATGTGGACTTCAAACTATACTATACCTGTATCTCTTTGGCATAGAAGGCTGTTCAAGAGTCTTACTTATTTATAAACTGACGGGGGGGGGGGGAGGGTGTAAACAAAAACAGCGTTTGCCCCTGCCCCCTCCCTCCCCCACCTCCCCTCATACACACTCCAAAAGCAAAATCTGGTCCTGGTCGCCGTTGGTACACCAGCTTCTCCTACGCATATGTCCGCTGACGTGAAGTCTAGTTATTTGAAAAGGTTGAAGCATGGAAAGCAATCAACTTCAAGTACTGCGAAAGCCCTGCGGTGAACTTAGCCTAGTCATAAACTATTTCAGTAATCAAGTGATATCTAAAAGCATTTACATAAACACACTAACAACTGCAAACGATATTTCGGTTCAATAAGTAGACTGGTTTTGAAATCACTGTGGCAAACGGAGAGATTTTTCATAACAAGTAATTCCCTTTTTTTTTCTTTTGGCACACTCCTATCAATGGTGTTCGTATAATTTCCTTTAATGTTGATTTACCTGGCTTTGCAAGGACTTTTAAAGACCTCTGCTGCAGATTTGTTTCGAAAGGAAACGAGTTGAGACAGTTGCATGATAATACATATTAGATCTTTACTAGACGACAAAATTTTGGATTAGTCAAAATTGAAAGCATGTGTAGCTGAAACGTTAAATGTGGCCAAATTATTTGATCTGGTGTTGAAAGGGTAGAAAATATTGTGGGAAAAGGAGAAAATGCTGGTTACTAGCATTTTCTCCTTTATCCACAATGTTTTCAAACGCCTTCGTGATAAAGGATTATATTAACTACGATTTTTTTTTTTGTTGTTTTGTTTCAGGGGAAAATGTAAAAGTGTCATGATGGATTTTGATGCATTTTATAAATATTTAATGACAGATTCGCTTTTAATTTCACATGGACTGACATTATTATATAACGTTAGTGCATGGTTATCACAATCGCTGTTTTTGTTGGAGTTGAAGGTAGAAAAGTGAAGCCTTTGCGATGGATTCCGATGGAGTCAAGGTATGCAATTTTGCCGAGAAATACATTTTAGTGCGTGTGACGATAAATACTCTAATAGCAGTCGTGTGTTTGATTGGAAATGGACTGATCTTGGTCAGCATTATTCGATATAGACATTTGAAGAAAACTTTTTATTTCTTGATATCAAGTTTAGCACTGGCTGATTTTTTATTTGGATTTGTGCTTTTGATGTATACAGCCGAAAAAGTAGTTCCGTCCCTCTACGGAGAGAAGTATTTTTGTTTAGTTCGCCAAGCGTTGGTATTTTCTTTCCTTTCAGTCTCGCTGTTGACCATGAGCCTAATAACATTAAAACGATTTGTGGCCGTAGTTTGTCCAGTGAAGGTACAGAACCATAAAAAGTCCATCAACTTGATAATCATCAATGCACTAATAATTGGTTGGATTTTATTGTTCGGCATTTCATTTATAACAGTCCTAGTATTGAATCGATATGACACCGTGCTACTTGGCCAGAGATGCGAACCAGCCAACATCTTGCCGGCAGAATTCACGCTTATATCTGGAGTTAATGGCCTAACAGTCATGGTACTCAACACTGGACTGTACTGTGCCATTATATACCGTCTCAGGAAAGGTGCATCGGAAAATAGAAACAACCATACTAAAACAAAACAAATGGTTCTTATTTTCAGTGTATTTTGTTTGTGTTGGGCTCCATTTGGCGTACTGTCCGTGCTTTCGTATTGGGTGAATTCTTTGTATTGCGCTTTGGAGTTTACAACCTACCCGGCGTTTGGAAACTCAGCCATGAACTGGATTATCTATGGATTTACTAATAGCGTTCTTCGTGAGGCTTTCAAGTCCCTTTGTTGTAGATCTTGTAGTTCTATATGAGGCATGCTCCGTGAAAAGGGGGCGTAATGTATTTCCGTGACGCATGATACCAAGCAAGGCATCACATGATCATGGATCAATAAAGTCCAGTATGTCTAACAACCGACCAGATCATGAGATAGACTGGTCCTTTAACATGCAAAAAAAAAATGACCAATAGCGAAAAGCTTCGGCCCAGGTCAGCCTGCGCAGTCCGCGCAGGCTGACCTGGGTCGATACTTTTCGCAGATGCATTAAGCCCCCTTTTCACAGAGCATGGCTCATAAAAATTAGCCATGCTTTGGTAAGAGGAGGTTTAATGTGTCTCAGTGATCAATCACACCAAACAAATCATCACATAATTATGAATTCGTTCAATCTATTTTTTGTCTAACAACCGACTGAATCCTAGGGTAGAATGGTCCTTGTACATGCAGAAAATTGACCGATAGCAAAGAGTTTCGACCTAGGTCAGCCTGCGAGGACTGCGCAGGCTGACCTCGGTCGATACTTTTCGCAGTTGCATCAAACTTTCCTTTTACGCAGGGCATGTCTCAGATAAAATGGACATTCTCAGTCTGTACTAAAGATGCAGATATTGCAACTGGTAGACGATTTTTGTCAAGAATGTCTGACAGTAAAGCGGAAAATGTGGATCCAAGATGAGACTGCGCGCTTTGTGCATTCTGGTCTTGATATACACTGTCCGAACAAGTAATTAAATCCGGGTTAAGGGTCCGTATTCTTCAACCATTCTTAAGAACATTCCATGTCTTATTCTCTAAGATTTTCTTAACTTGAATGTAACACAACTTCTGATTGGCTAAACCATTTGGTTTAGCCAATCAGAAGGTGTGCTTCTTTCAAATTTGAAAATATCTGGAGAATAAGACTGAGAATGTTCTTCAGAATGGTTGGTGAATACGGACCGAGCGCCACAAGGGTGATAACATTTGTAAACCAAAAGTGAAAAAACCTCAATATTTTTTTTATAAGACACGAATTCAAGAGATAAATAGTGACAAAATGATAAATTGCTTGTTGCTATCTATTTTTCCTTTTGGCAAAGCTTTCAAAAGTGGTCTGCTGCAAGACAGAAGAATCCGTGTGCCATTGGCTTTCGGTATGCTGACCAGAAGGCAGCATCTTGTAAGCTAATTAAGACCAAACAAAACACAAGAATCAATGAGTTTTGTATCTACATGTACATAGGATCTGACATGATTCGGCATATGAGATGAATTCTCTTAAAGGAGTCTAAAAATACGGGGACGCAAATGTCACGCCCAGTTTTTGACATGTGTTTGCCGTTTTGAGCTATGCTATCTTTAAGCTGCTAAGCACCACTCAATAAGGTTTTGAGGACAACGTAGATCAAGACCATACTGCACAGGATTTCTAGTCTGATCATGATCTACTCTCCGGCAAAAGTAGCTCTCATAGTGCATGGGGACAAACGTATAATTGATATTTTGGGCAATTTAAGGGTTAACCAGTGCTAAACTCTATTCATCTAGCAACAAAGCCTGCGGCCTGATCGTTTGTTACATGTTTCATAGAACACCAGATGTTGCCCTCAGCATCATAAAGGTTAAACACCTTCAGTCACTGACTGACCAAAATAACGATCTGATTAGAATTAGCTTCCTTTGTATTTTAGTCTTAGGAAGACAAATAGCAACTAAATTCAGTTGACATTCTCTGTTAGCCAATCAAAAGCCTGCTTCCAAGTTTTAGTCAGCGGGATGAACCCAAGAAAAATTCTACATCTGGCGTGCGGAACAGAGGTTCGCCATTTTTTACCAGATCGTAACAAGTATGTAAATATCTGTATGTAACTACCAGCATAGTTAATTTTAAGACTTGTCTATACATGTAGATACTCATGAATGTCTCAGTAATGTTCTCACAATGAATTTTCAAATATTGAAGCTAAATCACTGCGAGATAAGGCAGAGGACACTTTTTAAAAAATGATTTCTGGTATCAGTTGAAGAACAAACCGGATGCTACAGGGAGGCAAAGCACTTTCATTCAGACAGTACTATTCACTTCCGGTTGGTTATCGTAATAATACCAGACTAAGGTCTGACTGAAAATGAAAAAAAAAAAGGTTCTCATCACAAATAATAAGGAGGTCAATGAAAAAAGGTCTAGTCTATACTAATGGATCTCCGTGCTGTATTATACCAGGCAAGCCATCACATAATTATCGAACCATAAAATCCATTTCGTCTCACAACAGACTGAATCATGAGGTACACTGGTCCTTGGATATACAAACAATTGACCAATAACACAAAGTTTCGACCCAGGTTAGCCTGCGCGGAATGCGCAGGCTAACCTGGGTCGAATACTTTTTGCAGATCCATCAATCTCCATTTAAATTGAGCTTGGCTCATATCATGATATTACGTGTGTCTGTACCACAAGGTCACACGGTCAAAACCCAGGAGGATTGCGATTAGGTCCACAAAAAACAGTTCGCATTAAAGCAACATTAACCTTCTAATCGTTTCTGTTTGTTGCATTAGTCCTTTACTACTCAATCCCGTGTTATTACGACTCTGGAAGAGAAGATATTTAAAAAGAATGTGGAAAAAGGAAAAAATCCTGGCAATATTTCTACCGTTTCAAAAATTTGCAAATTATCTAATACATATCTTCCAATTTTTTGGTCTGTAGATGCTTTCATTCTGAGCCAGTGTAAACATTTGTCGTCTAATATAGAGTTAAGTATGATTATACAGGTATATGTGGTTAGTTAACTCTTTACCAAACGACAAAATTATTGACAGTTCCAAATTAAAAGCATTTGCAGACGAAAATTTAGATGTGGCTCAAATGATGGAATTCGTTTTTAATGGGGTAAAAAACAAAGTGGGAAAAGGAGAAAATGCTGGTTAGCAGCATTTTCTCCTTTTCCAACTTTATTTTCAAAAGCCTATATGTTAGGGTCTTTAAACTCGGGAATGTGTGATACAGAGTTAATGGTGGATTGACATGACCCTTCGAGAGCATACTTAGAGTATGTTATACGAATGACTGATTGAATTGAATAAATTGGAGTTTAACGCCGTCTTAAAAGCTTAACAGTCATATAGCGGCGGTCAGTGCACCTAGCTTTCTCACATCAGTGGTGACACAACTTTCTTTCCAAGTTACTGACTACTTTCCCACATGCATCAGAGGTGAGAGGCCAAAAAATCGCCGGAAAGAAAGTTTGCCTCAACCGGATATCGAACTCACGGCCACCAGGTCGCGAGTCCGATACGCTAACCACTGAGCTATCGGGGGAGGGGGAGTTTTATGAATGAATAAAACGCCAGTTAGTCCCTTATTACAGCTTTCTGTCAGAATTCATGACAATTGTCCGACAGTGTAGATGTAAATTGCCTTTGCGACCGATGTAGATCAAGATCAGACTGCACAGGACGTGCAGTCTGATCCTTGATTTACAACGTAGGCCTTAACGAGACAGTCTAGGCAAAAGTAAAATTGAAACTGAAATTATTTGGGTCTTGTTTATAAAAGTAAAAATGTAGGATCTTATAACGGATCGGACCTTAGAAGTTCATTTCATGTAAAGAAATAAAAAGAGTTTTCTATTCAATACTGTAGTATTTGTATTTTTTTTTAATTAATGATTCATGCATAATTGTACAATGACGATGGAAAGGGCCCTGCTTGGCTCAGTGGTAAAGTGAAGGACACGTGATCTGGAGGCTCCGTGTTCGAGCCTCACTGGATCCACTGGGCCTTTTGTGGAAGTGCCCTTGGGCAAGACACAGAGCCCTAGCCTAGTCCTGGTGAAACCCAGGAAATATATTAATATGTGAGCTGTCGCCGTGATAAAAATGAAATAATGTTGAAAGCAGCGAAAAACACCATTCAATCGCTCAATCAAAAGTAAAGATGGGGGCACTCGTCATGGTACTCCTCATGAACATTTTTCTTTTCCTTCTACGTTATTACGGCGTTTTCCGTGCGACTCAAGGACCTTTTGCGTACAGTATAGATCAAGATCAGACTGCACAGAACGTGCAGTCTGATCTTAGATCTACACTGTCCGATAAGGAGATTAAAAAGAAAATTTGAAAAAGAAATAATCGGGTTTTCACTATATCGACTTGAACGTCTCATTTTAGTTATATAGCAGGAATAGGGTTGAAGACGTCTATGTGCCGGAGGTACACCGTGAATGAGTATAACAAGGGCACTTGACGGAGAAAATTAGACCGGTATTATTGAAGTTTTTCTCTTTCAGCACGGTAAAACATGCAGACGATATATTTTCGCCTTAAGGCTGACAATCATTTGGCCTGCAACATGCAAAAAGGGGCATTCGGACATTTGCGTAAAGTGTCGTCCCGGATCAGCCTGCGCATTTGGCGCAGACTAATCTTAGACGACACTTTCCGTTCTTACGTAATTTTCTTTTTTGTGCTAGTGTACTGTAGGGTAAAATCTATTGTAGTCGTAAGGTGCCGTCTCGGATTAGCCTGCGCGGACTGCGCAGACTGATCAGAGACGACACTTTACGCAGATTTCCTAATGCCCTTTTTGGCGTGTTAAAGGCCATTTAATAATTTACCACACCATTCCGAGTTTAAACGACCCTTAGAAAGAAAGCTTAAGAAAACGAAAGGCGAGAATGGAGAAAATGCTGGAAAGCAACAGTTTCTACTTTTCTCACTATGTTTTCCAACTTTTCCAAGACAAATCCTGTCATTTGAGCCGCATTTAATTTGTCGCCTGTAAATGCTTCCAATCTGTACACGTCTAAGATTTTGTCCTCGAGTAAAGAGTAATGACATTTTTGTATGAAATATTTTTAAAAAAATCAAGAATTTCTCCTTTTACCACTATGTTTTCTACTGTATTAATGCGTTAAATCTTACATTTTGTTGACTATCTTAATTTTAAAAGGATGTTTTTCGAGTTGTCTACCACAGATCTGTTGTGGTGACGTTTCATCCAACAGTCTCTTGTTTTTACGACCCTTCGAAATAATGATTTGGAAAACATAGTGGAGAAAAGAGAAAATGCTCGTAACCATTTTTTTCCTTTTTCTTGCAATGTTTTCTATCCTGTCGAAGACAATTTCAATGATTTAAGCTATACTTAGGTTGTCATCTGCAAGCGCTTTGAGTATGAACCAGTCTGAAACTGAATCAACTTGTGAAAAGTAAGACCTTTAGCATACTATGAACAATACAGCACAAAGTCAATATCTCGAACACAGACAGGACCTAGAAATTAGTTCGATTTCTTTCTATATTTAGATTTTTAAAAAAAAACCACAGTAATTTATCTGAAGTGCAATGTGCGTGAAGCTATAATGTAACAGTCATTATCATTGCTCGAGAGGGCATCTAAAGCTTCCGCAGCATTAATTTCCAAATGCTTCCTTGAGAGACCAAAGGAGAAAGTGTGGGACCAAAAACGGCATCAATCTCCTGTTGTAATCTTAGAAGTGCCCACTAACCTTTCCACTTAACACATGCACTGCAAGGTTTTGACATTCAAGAGGAGACAGATATTGCAATTCCATAGCCTGTATAAAAGTAGAATTTGACCAAATTGTTCTATGATAGAAGAAAGTTGATTTCTTGTGAGAAAAAAGCATTCGGACTTGACTGTTTAGTCTTAGATGGTGACCCTTCCCTACTTAGAAAAGCACACAGTTGCCAGATCTGAACCAGTGACCTCCAGACCATATGTCAGCACTTTCACCGACTGAGTTCTCGCGAAATTTATTTCCCAATCAGCGAGTTCAAAATGAGTCATACTCTATGAAAAGGTTGTTTTATGCGTTTGAAAAAAAAAGTATCGGTCCGAGTCAGCCTGCACAGTCCGTGCAAGTCATCCTGGAATGCCATTGGAATTTTTCTGCGTGTCAAAGGACCGTTTTACATCATTATTCTGGCGGTTTATAGACAAATTGGGTCTGTATTATGAAACGAATTGCTCGGTAAATTCATCACAAAGATGTGCTAAAGCCCTAATCCCTCTTTGAAATAAATAAAAGATAAAAGAAATTAAAGTAAGTGATAAAATAGGTAGACAATAGTTCAGAAAAGATACCAAAACGTTGTTTACTTCACTGAAGCTTTAATTAACAGATTATTACGAAAACCTTCTTCATACATATTTCGAGGCAATACTCGAAATATGATAATGAGGTATGAGGTAATTTGCATACTGCAGGAATTTCTTAAAACCAAAAAGTTGCTTGCAGAATGTTCACGTACCACGAACTTGAGACGGAGTATTTCCACTGCTTGGTACGATGTTGCTTGAAATCTTTTTCCATAGCAGTGCTCAAATGTATTTAGCCATTGTAACGCAATAACGGCTACCGAGTGAATAACGGGATAGATTTTTTTTTCGGAAAAATATGAAATTATGGAAGATCCTTCATGTTTTTTACATGTATTTCTGTCTATAATATCTGAGAATTGAGGCTATTTTTGACAGGAGAAAAAAAAAGTCAGTTTTTTATTGCGAAAACCCTATCTGGTTGTATGCCACTTTAAATCAGGAGAAAATAAAACTTAGGTATTGCAAGTTTAAGTCAGAAAAAGAAAAAACTCAGGAATAGCATACTTTTGTTAGAAGAAAAAAAAAAACTTTGTTATTGCATATTCAAGTCAAAAAAAAAAAAACGAAAAAAATGTAATATCACATATTTAAGTCAGACTATTTTTGGAAATTTGAAAAAATACTGGGCGGAGAGAGCATTTGTTATACTTGATGCCTGACCTTTATCTTTAGTGTCTACAAAAGTAACTAAAGACGTTCTTTGTGCTTTAAGAATTATCCAATCACGATGTCGATCAAGATCAGACTTCATAAGGAGCATAAAAATACTAACCAGGAAAATTTCACGAAATACTAAAAGCAATAGAGCATATATTATATATGATGTCTGATCTTTATCTTCAGTGTCTACAAAAGTAACTAAAGGATGCTTTAAGGATTAATCTATCACCATGTTGATCAAGATCAGACTCCAGAATACGTATTGATCTTAGATCTACGCTACCTGGAACACTGAGACAACCTCGAAATATTTAGCTTTTTCTTTTTTTGACCAAAGATGAAAATATTCCTAATACGGTACTATCTCTATTCCTTTAGTTTACAGCGGTTGCCGTTGTCAACGTATTAATACAACACACATTAAACCGTAGACTGCTAAACACGACCCAATTGGCTTGTGCGGACAATCTATATCTAGACCATAATGCACAGAATATGCAGTCTGATCCAAGATCTACACTGTCCTCGATACTGTAAACTAATGTACCGTTGAGAAGAGCTCTGAATTTGCAATATTTGTGTTGGAAAGTTGTCTCGAAATTTTCATTTGATTTACCACACAATTTCGGTTTTTAACGACCACGAGAAAGACAGTTTTGAAAACATTGTTAGAAAAGGAGAAAATGCTGGTAACCAGCATTTTCTCCTTTTCTAACGATGTTTTCTAATCTTTCGAAGACATTTGAGTCATACCGAATTTGTCGTTCACAAATGCGTCTAATTTGGACAACTCTAAGATTTTATTGTCTGGCAAAGAGTTAATTCAGTTCACAAGAGTTATCAGTTTAGACTGCTAGTTGAAGTGACTAATCAAATAGTTAAGAACTGAGACGTTGCAGATACCTGTTTGTTGCGTTTTTTGGACAATGGCATGTAAATAGAACATGATCCCACTTGCAACTATCTTTCAACAACATCCCTAATTAATTCTGTCAGCGCAGAAATCGTATTACTTCGACCTCTCTCGAAGGCTGGAAATACAATTCACTGACACTCAGACACATTTTTATCTTACAGGCTTGGTAAAACAAGCCGACGGTAAAGACCCAAGATCAGGCTGGACGGTATTTGCAGCCCGATCTTGATGCATGCCATCCATAGTAGCCCCTGCCTTTGTCTATGGCTCTGATAGGGTTAAAACTACGCAATTTACAACCACCCAACACATCGATGAAACTAGTAAATCTTTATATATCAGCCATGCTCTAAGAAAAGAGTGTTTGATGCATTTGCTAACTGTATCGACCCAGATCAACCTGCGCAGTCCGCGCAGGCTGACCTGTGCCGAAACTTTTTTGCTTTTAGTAAATTTTTTGCATGTCCAAGAACCTGTTTACCTTATGATTCAGTTGGTTATTAGAAAAAATTGATTTTTTCGGATCCATGACTTGCTTGATATAATGCGTCACGGATTTAAGCCGAAGCATGGCTCAGATGTGCGCCTTTATAAACGTTGGGTTTGACGTCTAGGACCATCGATTTCAATAAATACATAGCTGACGAACCGACCAAATATGATAGCAGCGAACTGAATCCAGACAGAATTTTGAGACATACAGCAATACCCCCGAAAAACGCTTCAACCTCATCTTTTATATACATCTTATTAATCTAACACTTTGCAGCAGTAAATACTTTAACACTGAACAAGTTGAAATCATATACTTTACAGGAGCTATGTACAAGGTAACGTAAGGTAAGAGCATGGGTCATTAGAAGAGAAAATTGCTCAAGCCTAGTTTAATGTCACTTGTACCAATACGTGTCACGTCTCAAAGCATCGGGTAGTACGCAGGTCTTCAGGTCGTCAAAACAGCCCTCTTTCTAAACTCTATACTCTTTAAAAAGAACTTAGCAAAATTTTTTGCCAAAATAAAAGAACAGAAATATTTTAAAATTCTTTCCGCCAGAAAATTACAATATGCAAGAGAAATGTTCGTATTAATGTGCTCGTATTCACCAACCATTCTTAAAAAAAGACTTAATCTAGTTCTAAAAGATTGTCTATATTTGAACATAACACAACTTCTGATTGGCTAGACCATTTGGTTTAGCCAGTCAGAAGTTGTGTTACTTTCAAATTTAGGAAATTCTTCAGAATAAGACTGAAAACGTTGTCAAGAATGGTTGGCGAAAAGGGGCCCTGGCCGCCCGTTATCTTGACGACCACTGCACCCATCTACAAATTCCCAGTCTTAAACAGGGCTATAAATAACACATTTTCTAAGCCAATGGCTGCTTTCTCTCATTTAAAAGGTCGAAATAATGTTACACAAATAGCACCACTCATTCAAAATATTTGAGCCATGCTCTGTGAAAAAGGGGCTTAAAGCATCTGCGAAAAGTATCGACCCAGGTCAGCCTGCGCAGTCCGCGCAGGCTGACCTGGGCCGAAACTTTTCGCTATTGGTCAATTTTCTAAATGTACATGGACCAGTCTACCTCATGATTAAGTCGGTTGTTAAAAGAAGTGGCTGTTACGGAAGCATAAGCATTTGACGGCTTGCTTGGTACCACGGATTACGGAGATGCATTAAGCCCCCTTTTGCCAGAGCACGGCTCATTTGCTAATACATGTCAGTTTTTTAGTGAGTTGTTGCATAATACGAACCCACTTTGTCTAGACACCGACTGAATCAGGAGTAAAAGTGGTCTTTTGACGAGTAGAAAATTTAACAATAGCAAAAAGTTTCGACCCGGGCCGGTCTGCGCTGCTTTCGTAGTCTGGCATGGGTCGATATTTTTTGCGTAAGACCAACCTGTTCACAGAGCACGGCTCATATATTATAGCCAGATCTAGGTCTCCACTCTTCATGAAATACATCTATGGGCGCGTATGATCGGATTATGGTAAATAGGGCTACAGTAAACACGGGTTTGGTAAGCTTAGGACTTTGTTCAAATACCATTACAGCTAAACAAATATGTCAAAATCGATGAGATTACAGTAAATGTGCCGCGGCCACAGAAGCGTGACAGTTGTTTATCATTTTTTGAGTTTAAAGTGACAATAAAGGCCAAGTATAAACAAAGCGGGTGTTTACATGCATTTGAATTAATATCATACTATTTAAAAGTATGGAAATTATTGCGAAGATGACAATCTGTCATTGTACGGTCGGTCCAAGTGTTAGTCGCTGACAAAAATTAATTTCAAAACTAGGTTAAAACCTGCCAGGTAACGGTGTCTTTGTTTACTTTTTGCCTGATTTTAAGATTCTTTTTTCTGCCAGCGACTAACATATGGCCCGACCACACGATAACAGACTGTCATCTCCACAATATTTTCCATATTTTTAAATGGTATGATTTAAATTTAAATGTATTATGACACCTGCTTTGATATTTTGGTCTTTACTAGGCCTTTAATGTCAAAATATTGAAACCAACATTTACAAAACTTGAAGCCAAAATAGCTAGATCTAGTTAAAGTATGTAGTATTCCTGGTTTTATAAATCCTTGGCAAAATAAAATTAGTCAATCTGATTGGAGTAAACAAGTCGGCCTAATAGTACATATATAGCAAGTCATGTGATTTCGTTTTTTAAACATAACGCGGGAAATCAAGTTGTCACCTGATTTAATTCATCAATAATTCAATATTATTTTTTTTCATGAGCATTGGCGAGTTCTGATTGGCTGAAAAATATTTTTCATAGCTCCATGAAAAAAAAAATTAAGCAGTGCCGGAACTACTTTTGGAGTCAAACTAATGTAAACAAACATGTACGAGGGTCGTTCGAATATTATCCGGATTAAGTCTATAAATTTTTAATGAGTTATCGTAATGCGACAAAAGTCCACGCATCGTAAAACGACATTTATTATGTACAAAAGTGCAAAATATTTCAACAATCGAACAATACATGTTGATTTTACACGCAATCAAACATGCACAGGTACTAGGAACCGGCGCACGAAACGGTACAATATACGAAGTCATCAACGTCGTCGGAAAGTCATCAGGCAACGTTACCTATTCTTTCTCGAAGTACTCGCCCCCCATGCTGTATGCATTGTCGGTGACAGCGTACCCACTGGCTGAAAACATTCCTGTACCACTCGGACTTGTACTGCTTCGTAATTGAAGGGACTGATACTTCTCACCCTTTAGTTGTGCCTTTATGGTTGGGAAAATGGCAAAGTCAAATGGTCCCAAATCTGGAGAGTAAGGCGGATGGGACACGGTCTCAAGTCCAAGTAAAGCCAGCTCCAGATCTGTGGCCCCTGCAGTATGAGACGAGGCATTGTCGACGGTCTCTGATAAGGTCCGCACTGTCAAACGCCGATCTCGCCTCAGGGCCTCGCCAATGGACGTTACCAACGTCGCTGGTATTTCCTTCTTTCTGCCTCTTCCTTCTCGGTCATTAATGCTTTCTTCCCCTTCTTTGAAGCGTCTATGCCAATCATACACCAGTGTATGTGTGACCGAATTATTCCCTTTCGCCATGATATATTTTTTGTATGTGTTTGTCGGAGTTTCTCCTACCTGCTGGCAAAATTTTATTATGGACTGGATTTCAAGACGGTCAGTTGACGCCATCTTTAACGTTCAAAACTTTTACCCCAACTGTATTTAAACGCGATTTTCTGAAGCATTTAACCGTCAAATAACGTCAAATTTAATAACGATGTAAGTAGCTCCAAATCTTGTATTCTGCTTAAATTTCATAATGTAATCAGTTACGAGAGAAACGATATGTAGATTTACGAGAAAAGGGCGAGTATAGATATAATATTTTGCGCTGCGCCGTGAACACGTTATCATGGCATTTTCGATGGCAACTGCGAGCGCGTTTTATGAAAGAAGAATATAAAATACTCACAGACATGCTTGGATTGAATTCCGATAGAGAATGATGCAAAATTTAGCATGATTGCTTCGCAAATAATTTTTTATAAGGCAAAATCCGGATAATTTTTGAACAACCCTCGTATACGAGATTTCATAATGTTTTTCTGTCTGATTTTATATCCAGTCCGAATTTCAAATTGCTAGCTAAATTTATTTTCTCTGAACATTATAAAAAATATCCAACAGTAAATTCAAAGACAGAGCTTAAACTCATTGTCACTTTGCTGGGTCCTAACAACTTATTTTCAACTTACTTCTAGCGTATTGAATTTCTAATAATAAATCTACTAAATCTGCCAATGTTCAACACTATAATGACGTCATGAATTACGTCATTATTACGTCATGAACGAGCAGATTTACCGCGCTATGAATTATAAATGAAATGGACATTAAATAACTATGCAATGTTGAATTTACAAAAAAAAAGCAGTTAGAGTAAAATTTAAGTGCATATTTGTTGTCTGTGATATTGAATTATAAGGAATGAAGAGAATTTTTTTTGTTTTCATGGAGGTATGAAAAAAAAACCTAATCACACTTTTGTATAAAACCGCGAAGCAGTTTTATACAAAAGTGTGATTAGGTTTTTTTTTCATACCTCCATGAAAACAAAAAAAATTCTCTTCATTCCTTAAATGAAATATAAAGGACTTGTAAATATCTAAATATAATTAGGCGCGATTCGCCGTCTTCGCTGATAACACGGTGAGGGCAGTTTTATGCAATTTTTATCAGGAATATTTCGGCCTTTACAAATTGCGGCGATCTTGATCATCAACATTTTCTTGTCTCCTAATAAACGGGCTACAATTGCCAGGAAAGTTTCATTTAACTTATTTAGCAGTTTAAGGGTTAAATTTTAAACGGTACAACAGTTAAATTGATTGATGTGCCTTGAGAGGTGTTGAGTGGAATTTACACTGAGGACGGACAGCACTGATAAACTACCTCAACTCGACATGCAAGGTTAAAAGAAACATCCATTATACGACGTTACTATATACTGGACAACAAGCCAGTGTTGGTTACTTCTGTATTTTATATCTGAGCTTTCATTTCTAGCAGAGTTAATCAATCAGAACACTTCGCCCGACACCATATGCAAACAAATTCCATAGAGGAATGTTTGTCGTGTCATGTTTACTTTGTGAATGAAACGGACACCTTCGGGAGATGTTAGTCTAGTCTCTGTCAGAAGTCGTAGTAAATTTTAAAACGATTACCATATAAATAGGACAATTTACGTCAATTAAATTGATTGCTGTTGTAATTGTTCATGACAGACACTTGCTCCTTTTTAACGTTTTTTCGTATCCTCCAAGTTTGGACTTGCATCGATCGCAGAAAGTTTAACATTAAACTCTTCGTGAACATTAAACGACGGCCGCTGCACGAGCGTCCAGTCAAACTTATCTATGATTAACCTATTACCACACAATCCCTACTTTTGACGACCCTGAGAAAGAAGCCTTTAGAAAACATTGTGGGAAAAGGAGAAAATGCTGGTAACCAGCATTTTCTCCTTTTCCCACAATGTTTTCTACCCTTCACAAAACAAATTTCAAATTTTCAGTCACTTTTATTTTGTCGTCTGCAAATGCTTTCGATTTGGACAAGCCTAAAATATTGTCGTTTGGTAATGAGTTAATGAGACGAACAGTACTGAAATACCCGTATAGTGCGCCTATGGCCAGTAAATACATTCCCTCTTTATGCCATTATTTTAAGCATCAAGTTCATGCAGAATGGATGGCAAACTAGATTCTGTATGAGACTTGTCTCTCGTGATGCTGATTTTGCCCTTTTATCGGCCAGCTAGTTGTAAACACTACGAAAATAAATTCTGTCATTTCCCCAGCGTCTACAGATATCGCTGTTGATATTTTAGATATACAAGCGTACGTTTTCCGTAAAACTCTGATCTCTTTTTCGTCGAAGTTTACTTCTTGAGCCACTTTCATTAGGTTTAGTGAGCAAACAATCTTGATGGTTTACACACATACTCCACAAAAAATTCCTGATTCAGCGGCGATAGAGAGTCACTTGCACAAAAACAAAAAATTCAAACACTACAATACCAAACAGGTATTATAAAAAACGACCACAAAAGACTGTAGTTTCTACATCTATTACCATATAGTAACTACTAATGATTCGTTGTTTTTTTGTTCTAAAAATCACAGACTCTGCCACTCGTTTCCTGATTTATAATTTCACTATTGTCCACTTGCGTTTTCGTCAATTTTTAGAATTCAAATTAGGATAGATATTTCAAGCCAGAAATGAAATACATACTTAACCCTATCAGCGCAAAAAGCGAAAACAGCGGGTTTTGTGGATAGCACAGATAAAGACCAGTCTGCAAAGAACGTATAAGTATATAAGAAAATACCTTTCTGAGCTATAGTGAACTGCAATATAAACCGTCGAAAGAGGTCGAGTTCAGATATCTGAGAGAATCAGCCCCCTTATTCACCAACCATTCATAGGAACGTTCTTTGTCTTATTCTCGAAAACTTTCTAAATATGTAAGTAATACAACTTTTGATTGGCTAAACCAAATGGTTTAGCCAATCAGAAGTTGTCTTACACATTTAGAAAATTTGGTGAATACGGGCCCAAGAGTGCCTTTTGTAGGAATACCTCGATAAAAACTGCGACTGCGGTTTTATTACATCATGTTCAAAATGCGTCATTTCACGGTGGTCAGTGCACCTACGCATGTGTTTCCTGACTTCCTGCCACCAGTACTTACACGGCTTTCGTTTCAAGCCACTGACTACTTCTCTTACATGCATCAGGTGAGAGGGGAAAGATCTCTGCAAAAAAAAAAAGTTTTTCTCGACCGGGCATCGAACTCGCAACCACCAGGTCATAAGTCTGATACACTAACCACTGAGCTACCCGGCCGGGCTACGAAGATCCATTACGCCCTTTTTTTCCCAGAGTGCAGCTCATATTTTGATGGTTGGACAGGTCTTTTGTTGCTTTTTCATAGCCTTGTGCAGACTATTCCATATTAAAGCAATTAACCCTTTACCAAACGCTAAAAATTGGAGTCGTCCAAATTCAAAGCATTTGCAGACGAACAATCAAAATGTAGCCGAAATATTTAGATTTGGCTGTGCAAGAGTAGATAACGTCGTGGGTAACCAGCATTTTCTCCCTTTCCAACAATGCGTTCAAGAGCTTTAAATTTCAGTGTCGTTAAATGTGAGGATTGTTTGGCAAAAGAATAAAAGAAATGGACAAACGGCGCTTTTGATAACTGTTTTAGTGTAAAGAGAGTCACAGACACATTCACTTGACTTTGTCTCGTTGTTTTATGTAAAAATCTGCTACAAATGTGATATGTCTTGATGTACCTACAAGCAGTCAAGAGCCACCAAAACACAATGAGGTAAAAAGTGGAAGTTTCCATGCATAATGAATAGGGTTTTCAAATTAGAAATGTATCAGATTTCTAAATTTGGAAACCGGTGACGTCAATAACAGGTACTTCTTTGTTAAAAATCGAGCACGAGATCTCTTGGCAGACATAATTAAGCTTATTTGTATTTTTTTTCCCGTAAATTTGATTTGGTTTCTGCAAAGAATCTTAAGCTGACATACAAGTCACGTGCTGCAAGGAGGCTTAATTGAATAAAATCAAAGTGCAGCTGTGAAGATAGACGTTCAGACTATGCAGCGAAAACATTACCATGCTGTTCCATTGCAAGAAGCCACTGAACTCGTGATACAGCTTGAACCAATAGTCTTTGGTAACATTTGGAAAATATGAATATGAACATGAATGTTTAACTCTTTCAGACGAAGTTTTAGGCACTACCATATCAATTTATCGGTCAAATGATGGAATTTATCTTCGAATTCCGCATTGTTTTCAGAAACCGCCTTCCTCAAGGACGTTAAATACAGGCTATTTTGGTAAAAAAATCAATACATGAACACATGTGAAAAAATTGTGCTGAACAGGGAAGTTGCTCGTAACTCGCAATCATCCTTTTGGTAACAATAATTTTAAACATGATTGTCTGCAAGATTTGTGGTAACACATACGAGTTTAAAGTTAGTACCTGGCATTGCATTTCAGGTTTACTTTCGTTGCGGGGTAACATTTTACTCAATTTTGTCAGCAGTAATCTGCCCTAAACTTCCGTTTGAACTCAAGTGGGTTTCATGAATGTCTGTCGTCATCAGTTATCCGTTTTAAATACTTTAAGGTGTTCCAAGGCGCGTTAAGATTCATATTCAACGACAAGTTTTCTGTACAGAAACGCTGGGATCTTACTACCCTTCAATTGAAATCTAAGACGATTCCGAGAAATACCCGTGAGGATATGTTAACCTTGATTGGGGGACTTAACCCGGTATGACTTGACCAGGGCTTAAATCCATGACATCACGTTATCGAATGTTAGTAGATGGTGAATAATATAACCCGAGGAAGTATTCACAGCCACAACAAATTTAACTGTAATTTCGATTTCCAAAATCTAGCGATCTCACTTGCTCAGACAGAATGACAAAAACCAGGAACCGTTTTCACCAACAATTCTTGATATCACCCTTTGACTAATTCTCAAGAATTTTCTAAATTTGAAAGTAACACAGTTTTTGATTGGCTTAACCAAATGTCTTAACCAAATGGTCAGATATTATGTTACTCTCTATAAACCAAATGGTTTATCAAGCCAGATATTATGTTTCTTTCTAAATGTAGATTATACTGCAAAATTTGGAGTGGCTAGTGAATACGGACCTTAATTACAAGATGCCATTGATCCATCTGAGCCATGCTCTGGCAAAAGGAGGCTTCATACATCTCCGTGATGCATTATACTATGCAACTCACATAATTATGGATCCATAAAATCTACTCAGTCTAACAACGACTGAATCATGAGGTAAAATGGTCCTTTGGCATGCAGAAAAATTTACAAATAGCAAAATGTTTCGACACAGGTCAGCCTACTCGGACTGAGCAGGCTGACCTGAGTCGATACTTGTTTGCAGATGCATGTAGCCCTCTTTTTACAGAGCGTGGCTCTTCTGGATAAGCGAAGCCATTTTCACCGAAGCAATTCCCCCCATGACTTGTCTACATAGAAAGACAAGTGTAAGATTGTTTGTCTGACGTCACAATGTGCATTATTTATTTAATAAAGTTGTCACGGAATGGAAGCATCAATCAAATTAAGCAGTCTGCTTGTACTTATCTATTCATTTCAAAACCAATTTTCTTTTGACGATACATTCCGAGTTGTTCCAAATACGGACTTCCTTCGACGAACACATGTAGGTCAAGGTTGGCGTGGTAGTGCAGATAAATTGATAACAGTTTTCAGGTGGAAAAAAAAAAGTTCTTTCTATTTAACCATTTACCCAACAACCCCTGGTTTTAACGACCCTTTGAAAGAAGCCTTTTGAAAACATTGTGGAAAAAAGAGAAAATGCTGGTAACCAGCATTTTCTCCTTTTCCCACAATGTTTTCTATTCTATGAAGGACAAATTGAAGAATTTGAGCCATCTTTAATTTGTCGTCTGCAAATGCTTTCAATTTGCACCAGTCTAAAATTTTGTTGTTTGGTAAAGAGTTAAGCCAATTAAAACCATTATTTGAATATTTATCAAAATTAAGAACGCTTCTGTTGTGAACAACTAGATTGGGATCAGAATGCACAGAAAATGTCAGCTCCTTTGTGGAATATTCTTTTTGACATCCGTTTTGTCACCTTCCAATATTACACCATTATCAATGTCTTTTAACTCTTTTCCAGACGACAAAACTTTAGACTTGTCCAACAGGAAACGATATTCCTCGCGACAAATTAAACATGGCGCAATAGATGGAATTCGCCTTTGACGGATTTAAAGGCATTGTGGGAAAAGGAGAAGATGATGGTTACAAGCATTTTCTCCCTTTCTCACAATCCGCAATAGGTACCACGACCTATTGCGGATAGGCCTATTGCAGATCAAGATCAGTCTTCAAAGAACGTGCAGACTAATCTTGGATCCACTCTGTCCGAGACGGTAAGAATTTTACCTCTGTTACGAACTAAGAAATTGAAAATACAAGTATCTTGGGTTTTTTTTTTTTTGCCATTGGCTGGATATTTTTATTTAGTTTAACGAGGAAGCGTTTTGAACTTTTATGATGATATTGAGCCCCTAACTTTCTCGAACAGAGTCCTCCATTTGGGAACAACAACAACAATTAAACCCCAAGGAAAATACTTAATCACATATTTCTGTCAAATAATTTGACATTAACGGATAATATCTGCATCATGCACATATTTCTAAAAGCAGGTATATTAATTTGAGCATATCCATATTGAAAAATAATGTAGCAAATGTTTTGACTTTGAATAAGAGATTAACAAATGCAGCTTCTGTAATTTTTTAAGGGACAGGGAGTGTGAATATAATTTCACTTGCGTAACGATAACGGACAACTAGATGATGTTCTGATTTTAAATAAATGAGCCATGCTCTGTGAAAAGGGGGCTTAATGCATCTGCGAAAAGTATCGACCCAGGTCAGCCTGCGCAGTCCGCGCAGGCTGACCTGAGCCGAAACTTTTCGCTATTAGTCAATTTTCTGTATGCCCAAGGACCAGTCTATCTCTTGATTGAGTTAGTTGTTAAAAAAAGTGGATATTATAGATCCATAAGTATGTGATGGCCTGCTTGGTATCAAGGATCACGGAGATACATTAAGCCCCCTTTTGTCAGAGCAAGGCTCACATGTATACGCTAAAGCAGCTGGGCTGCTGCATTTATATCGAGGAGTGGGGGATGAAATGGGGGAGAAAGCGGGGCTGTTCTCATATTCTCTGTATGACGATAAAGGGCGACCAGAAATAGTGCATGCAGGCAGATAATTGTTTGAAAAAAGAAATATATATTTTGACGTTTTTAACTATCATTCGATCTCAATGTTGTCTCAACGGATACGAATTATCCAGATTTTACGATATTTTAGAAAGTGAGGTGGAGATCTATTATGTAGCTTGAACGTCAGGAACGTTATTTTACCAAAAATTCTTAAGAAATTTTCAATATCGATATTCACTGAAATAGGTTGACATTTTCTGAGGATTCGATGTCTTTGCTTCAGAGTGTAGACAAAGATCAGAATGCACGAATGTGTAGGCTGATTTTTTATCTGCACTCTCCGAAAAATACATCCATAATCGCCTACGGCAGGTAGAATTCAAAACGACACAGATATACATTTACTTGACTTTGAGAACGTCCTTGTTAACTACAGGTATTCAAAATTAATTAAGAAACGTGAAACTGTTGTTACCAAATATGAGATTTTAAATTCAAGGGGAAAAAAAACTGAGCCATGCTCTTTGAAAAAAAGGGGCTTGATGCATCTACAAAAAGTATCGACTAATATCAGCCTGCGCAGTCCTCGCAGGCTGATATGGGTCGAAACATTTTGCTTTTTATACATTTTCTGCATGTCCAAGAACCATTCTTCCTCGTGACTTTAGCTGGTTGTCCAACAAAATTGATTTTATGGAGCCAAAATTATGTGATGACTTGCTCGGTATAATGCATCATGGAGATACATTAAGCCCCCTTTTGCCAGAGTGCGGTGCATCATATGCAATTGTTTTTAGTCAACCTTTGAAATCTAAAAGCTGGCTGGGTAGATCTAAGATCAGGGAGCACTTTCAGAGCAGTCTGATCTGATCTTAGTTGTCCGTAGACTCTATGCATGTAGCGGTAGAGCTAACGGGAGGCAATCATTGGCTGTAAAACTCATAGTTACAATTGTTTTTAGCGCCCTTACTGTTTTCTCTGCAACTTGCAGCATTTGAATCATGTTAGTATTTCATGTAATGGTTTGTTAGGTGTTCAACGTCCTTTTCAGCATTATTTCAGTTATTCCACGACACTACTGCACCTTTCTATGCTTTTCTGAAGTTCTTATTACCGTCTCTTCGCACAACATTCTTTCAAAACGAGTGGATGCTAACCCATTCATAAACGATATTCATAATTAATGATTGAATGAATTTTGTGGCAAAAACTATCATGAATCCTCGAAATTTGGTCCAGCATGACTTAGTGGTACAATGTAGGACTCGTAACCTGGAGGTCCCTGGTTTGAGCCTTGCTCGCATCAATGGGTCTTTCACGGTATTACTAGACAAAGACCTTCCAAAGCCCTAGACTAGTATTGGTGAAACCAAGGACATACGCGAATATGTGGACTGTCACCGTAATATGATCGAAATAAAGTTGAAAGGGGCGTGAAACATCACCCAATCAACCAATTTGCCGAGCTGGGAATCGAACCAGCGAACCCTGTATTTCAATCGTCCTTTGTCGGAATTAAAACACGTTTACTTAACTAAGGTAAAAGATTATTGTACATTTATAAACGCGATGATTTTGGACAAAAATAGCAGCAATAATTATCGTCGGAGTGAGCTGGTTTTATACCCATAGAGCGCAAAAAAAAAGAACCCAGTTATTTTCAGGCAAGAGATTAGATCCATATAGCTGAAATCTACAGATTCTTGCAGTAGAGAATTTCTCGGCAAATCGAACAGTGTAGATCAAATATCAGACTGCACGTTTTGTGTGGTCTGACACTGATCTGCACTGGTCGGAAAAACAAGTTACTATAGTAGTGCACGCGGCCTGAAGGGTTAATACGAAAGAATAAGTCAGATATACGACAAAAAAAAAAGTTGCATCAGCGTGTAAAAAGGGGTATTTCTTTTTATTTGTGGGTCCTGCGTGATACTTTCAAATTTCTTCTTCACGGTGAGATTTCAGCCGTTCATGTGTTCGTAAAGATTAAACAGTATACACTGCAGTGCTTCGCGTAAGGGTAAAGCCACGATGAACCAGCGACGCTCCTGAGAGTCTTACCGGAACCGTCGAATAACGATTTCACCCGCTCTACCCTTTAAAGACAATCCCGATAAAGAAAGCTTTTGAAAACATTGTGGGAAAGGAAGAAAATGCTGGTAACCAGCATTTTCTTCCTTTCCCACAATGTTTCCTACTCTTTTATATACAAATTTCATCGTTTGAGCCACATTTTAATTCTCGTAGGCATACAGTATGCTTCGAATTGGCCGGGTTATTTTTTTTTTGTCCTCAGACTGAGAGTTAATTACGAAGCCAACCAGGGCCCCTCGAAAAAAATTCAGTGTACGTCGGTTAAGGTAGTGGACCCGTAATAGAAAACAGCTATTTCCACTATAATATTATCCTACAAAATTTGCTATGATTAATTATTATTGTACTACTTTAACCGAGCCACTTTTTCCTTTTTTCCTTCTTAGAATTATCATTTATAAATCTAAAACCACTATATTCTCATTACAAAGGGAGATAATAATTACCTCCCTTTTCTGGAAACTAACAAAAATATCAACAAATAATTTCAAGATAGACATAAAAGGAATTTCTGGTCGGTTAAAAATGTTCAAAAGTATTATATCTGTATAAATCCGTACTTATCAACTAACAAGAAATTTTATTCCATGTTGCACTAGAAGTGTTACGGGTCTACTACCTTAATTAACACCCATATTTACCTTCACAAAACTATCTGAGTAAATATTTGCTTAATCTATTGTACCTTTGTTAGATCTGGCCTTATCAGTATATTTTCACTCTATCAATAAACGATCGGTTATACAAATGCCATACAAATGAGTAGTAGCCTATGTGGTTTTAGGGCTGTGTGGCTGACAACTTTGAAAACATGCTAGGGAAAGGAGCACCTGCTTCTCATCGAAAAAAAAAAAAATTCTCTACTTATTTTTCACCATGTTTTATACAGCAACGTACCCCATCCCCTGAAATGAAATTAAATCAGTATTCTTTTTCATATTCAGCTGTTTACTGTCCTTTCCGATATTTTTTGAGGCATTACATCCGGAGTGACTTAAAATCCTGAATAAAGTATCAGCAAATAATATTTTTGAAAAATATAGACGGCTTAATGTACCGGAAACTGAATTTTTAAATTCTGTTTTTATGTGGTTCAATATCTTTTTTAAAAAAAGTAAAAGATTACTTCTACAGCAATGGCCTCTTCTTCATTTTTCCTTTTTTTTTTTTTTAATTTGATGAAATGTATTATTTTTCATACGTTTTAGATTTATTTCAAGACTACAGGTCAATCTCAATTATCGTTGAAAAAGGAAAACAAAATTTTAAAAAAATCGTACACATTTCAGAATCGCAAGTAACTTATGTCAGATCCTTTATAAATACATCTTGATCTACACTGTCCACAACTGCGCATTGACTCGCATTATGCAGCCTTAGAGTTGAAAATAGAATGATTTACATTTATAAGCCACGAAAAAGGCATCAGTTGACCTATTTCTTGAAGAGAACCACTTTTGCCACAATATATGTAGTTTCATTTATTAACCCTTTGCCACATAATCCTAAATTTAAACAACCCTGACGGAGAAGGCTTATAAAACATTGTTGGAAAAGGAGAAAATGCTGGTAACCAGCATTTTCTCCTTTTCCAACTATGTTTTCTAGTCTATCAAAGCCATATCCGATCAGTTGAGTCACATTTAATTTGTCGTCTGCAAATGCTTTGAGTTTGGATAAGTCTAAAATTTTGTCGTTTGGTAAAGAGCTGAAATCATACACTAAACCTGAACTGATCATGAATAATTGTTCTGTCTTCCAAGTACGTTTTCAAAGTTGTGTACTGCACATTTGTTTCAGAAGGTGACTAAATAAGGTTGATTCATAATTCACACGATCGTAATGCAATTGAAATAACTCTATCACATTATGAAAAAAGGAAACGATTCTTACCTTAAAATCCGCGATTTATATCAACTGTATAGGGTGATAATGCATAGCACTTATCCAAAGGTAAAAAATCCTTTTTCCACAATGTAATGAATAACATTTTTATCCAGATCGGAAAAACTATGGGACCTTTACCTGAACGTTTCATATTTCACTATAAAGAAAACATTGCCTCTCCTGCTAACATCAACTTCTAAGTAATATTATTAAACGGCAGTGACTCATTTTTCCAAATCGTTTTCAAGCAATGATAACTTTTCTCATTTTCACAGAGGTCTGTTTAGGCTTCTATTTACTACTTTATGTCAATGAAATTATTCCTTTCATATATTTTTATAACAACTGCGTGTCAGTACCCTGGTCTGTCACATCAATTTACATATCCCGCTTTATATAATCAAAAAGAGTATGAATACCAGTAGTAGTAGTCAATAATACGTGATGTATATTTGCTTTACGATTGATGCTAACTCATTAACCCTTCACCAGCAACATAAAATTCAAACCTGTCCAAATTAAAGCATCTGCAGACGACAAATTAGATATGGCTCAAGCAAGTGGATTTCTCTGCAAAAGGTTATAAAACAATGTGGGAGAAGGAGAAAATGCTGATTATCAACATTTTCTCCTTTTTCCCAAAATGTTTTCAAAAACCTTTTTCCTTGTGGTCTTTTAAACACGAGACTGTTTGATAAAGGGTTTTTACCTTACTTCCGGAACAATTTTGCAGTTCAAGATTTTTTTAACAAACCATGGTAAAATGTCTAAGCTGTACACTGCAAGACGAAACATTGCTTCAGAAGGAAATAATGAGTTAAATCCGAATGTCTGATAAATATCGTTTTTCTAAAACGGCTTGTATTTGCCTTTCATCTCTTTTTATATTTTAATTTCAAGCCTAGACATATTTCCACTTTATCTACTCTAAATCCCTGTCTAATTTCTATTGTTAAACGAAATCTTTTACAACACACAAACTGGGGAAAAAAAGATTTATTCACGTGGACTCTATAAATGTATTTACATTGTAACACTTACCGAACTATAAATAGAAAACCTTTGCATATCTTTTCTAATATTACTTTTTTTACAGGATTTTTCATAGACGAAGCGAAAACTAACCAAACGACACAAGTGAGATATATTTCGTAGAAAGGAAATACTTTCTATTACTCAAAAACATTGAGTGAAAATTAATAAATGCTGTAAGGAAACAAATCTTGTCCTCTGACTGGTTGCAGTTATATAAATGTATGGTTTAACTCTTTACAAAACGACATACAATAAGAAAAAGAAGAGTAACTAGTCATCAAATTGGTGGAAAACATTACGGAAAAGGAGAAAACGCTGTCCTTCGGGCCCTGGGGTCGTTAAACGACAGGTCCTTGTTTGGTACAAGGGCATACAATTGAAATACAAGGTGGGTGGATAAACTGATCATTGGATGGGCGGAAAGACAGGATGTATGGGTATTAGGTATTTCCTCGGCTGAATCATTGACTGGCCAATCAGAGAGAGAGAGAGAGAGAGAGAGAGAGAGAGAGAGAGAGAGAGCTTCTTGACAATGGAAAATTTGGTCTGCTTTTTTACTCTATCTCGAACAGCAAATACTAATGATAAATTAGAGTACCCATAAATAAATTCTAAACATTCTTTAGGATTCGCAGAATCAAATACTTTTCCTTTCCCGCTGACTCTGTAAATTAGACCCAGAATAACAAGGAGCAAATTGGTGACAATGTAAACCAAACCCAGAGGGACAATGTAGCAATACTTATTATAACAAGTCCGAAAGAGATATCTCTCATTGAAGTTTGAACTCTCTTGTGCATAACTACATGGTGAGAAAATGAACAAGTCTCGCGAGAAAGCGCGATAGTATCGGAACCTACACTGTGACCCGTAACGTAGCCACACCTTTAACTAACCTACAACGGGAAAAGAAAAGGAGAAATGACAGCCTTAATGTAATTATCAGACACTGAATCGCAATTAATTGTGCTTACGTTACTATTGATGGTTTCGTTTGATTGTACCTCACATAGTAGTATAATGTCCCTGTTTTTAGCTCCACTGGCCGAAGGCCAGCGGACTTATGTCATGGCCCGTTGTCCGTCATGCGTCCGTGCGTCCGTCCGTGCGTCCGTCCGTCCGTCCGTGCGTTAACTTTTATTTTAAACATCTTCTTCTCTGAAACTACCCATCCAATTTTGATGAAACTTCACAGAAATGATCCTGCCACGGTCCTCTTTAGAATTTCTTGAAAGAATTTGATTCCTTCAAAAACTCTGGTTGCCATGGCAACAAAACTTAAAAATATTGGAAATCTTTGAAAATCTTCTTGTCCGAAACCATAAGGCCTAGGGCTACCAAATTTTGCATGTAGCTTTATCTAGTGGGCCTCTACCAAGAGTGCCCAAATTATAGCCCTTGGGTCAAATTTGACCCCACCCCGGGGGGGGGGGTCACAAGTTTTACATGGGCTTATTTAGGTAAAACTTTAGAAACCTTCCTGTACCTAGCCATAAGGCGCAACATATTTTTGGTGTCAGAGAACGGTATTCGTATAAAAAAAAAAGAAACGGATCTAGATACGGATCAGCAGGCCATCTAATATACAGAGATCTAGATAAGCATAAAAGCTTATAAGACACAGTTGTAGATCAACTTTCAGTTTGTTTTAGTCACAAAAAATGAGCGACCCCATACAAGTGGATAGTGCTGGTGAAATCACTTTCAAAGCACCTATCAATCAAAATCAAAGCACTGAAGGCACCGAGCGTGAAAGTGAACCTGCCTTGTCTCGATATGCATCGGTAACAATGTTGGATGCTGAGATGAATACTTCACACACTTCAGCTGATTTCGCAATGCTTGCTATGACAGACATGTTGGAAGATGTCGTCAAAGAGCTGAAAGCACTTCAAAATTCTCATGGCCCGACTCAGCCTAATAATGAATACAGACGTCACAATTGCACTAATAATAGCACTTTTGAGTCCTGCAACAGAGAACCTATGCACCACACAGATAGAGGTAATGGTGATGTGTATTATGCCCCGCACAATAGGTCTGAAAACTCCCACGGGAATTCCACCATAGCACAGCACACATATGACGGTCAACCTAGTGGACCGAATAGGGGTAGAAGTTCAAGCCCACGTGAAGTGGCAAATAGTGGTTATAATTGGGAGGATAGAGTGATAAGTAGTCGATCAACAGCTAGCCCTAGGCATCGTAACGTCACGTTCTCAGGAAGAGGTGATTCAAACGAACAAGACCATACACGCCGAGATAGGACACATTCACCAGTACACATTAGTAATATGGTGAATGGTAGTGATCTACAGCATACCCGTTTAAATGATAGCCTACTTAATGGCCAGAGCAGATGGACCCCAAATTATGACAGTAGTGGTAAACAAGCAGGGGTAGGAGATGTTTATCAGCAACCCGCAAGATACAGTTGTGATAGATGGAGCTATCGTAATGACCCATATCAGCACACCAATACCAAATATTCCCCACAAATAAAACTGCCGCCATTTACGGGTAGGGAGGAATGGGCGACTTGGTTAGCTAGATTTGAAGTTCTGGCTTCCAGGTGTCGCTGGTCTGAAGATGATAAGTTAGACCAACTACTGCCCAAACTAGAGGGTGCTGCTGCTCAGTTTGCTTTTTCGCAGCTCCCACCACAGGTACTCAACAACTATGAAGAACTGGTGTATGAGATGAATAGCAGATTCCGCATAATCGAAACGCCCAGATCATTCGCCGCCAAGTTCAGTCGCCGGGTACAGAAACCCAACGAGACTGTAGAAGAATTTGCTTCAGACCTTAAACGCCTATATGACAAGGCTCACGGGTATAGGGATAAGAGGACTAGGGATGAAGATCTGGTACGACGTTTCTTAGATGGGCTTTACGACGAGGAAGTCCGATTTGAGGTCGAATTCAACAAAGACACTAGAAATATAGATGAGGCTGTTTATTTCGCTGTGAACTTGATCCAGATCAAAAATGTTAATAGGGATGAAAGAAAATATCGGTCGAACACTAAACGCACATATGGGGATGATAGCCAATTTTGCGATGTCACAGACGACGAGAGTGATGACTCTGCGAGAGTAAATGTGCTCAATAGAGGATCCTTCAGAACAAAGTCAGAGAGTCAGTGTCAAAGCTCAGCATGTGATCAGACTAAGAATGAGACTGTGGCTATTGAGAAGCAATTGGTCCAGCAACTACTCGAAAGAGTAGAAAGGCTTGAAGCTAGTAAACAGCCAGAAAATTTCAGGGATCCGATAAAAGAGAGTATTTTTACTGTCATGAGATAGGGCACCTCATTAAAGACTGCCCAAAGAGAAAGAAGGGTAGTGGAAGCTCTTCAAAACCAGATGATGGTACAAGGGGTTTTAGTGTGCCGCCTTTAAACGGGAAGGGACCAGCCCTTGCGGCCAAAGGGAGGTCCAATTAGATGACAAGTTAATAGAAGGCCAAGAGATGGGTCAGTACCCTGAAAGGGAGAAGCCAGAGTCCAGTGAGGGTACAGATGGGGTTCGTGATCTATGGGACGGGGACAAGTCGGTCACGAACCGGTCATCTTTACAGCGGACACAGGGGCTTCAAAAACTGTAGTTTCCAGCTCAGTGTATGATAGAATGGATAGGAGTGAAAGACCAAGATTGAGTGGGTCTTTGTGTTTGAGAGGTGCAGGTGGGTCTCCGATAAAGGAACGGGGCAAGGCTACCTTCAAACTAACTCTGGGTCCATTGGAGGTCATAACCGAGGCTATTGTAGCTGATATTGAAGACGAGGTACTTTTAGGGTATGACGTATTAGGGGACAAAGAGAATGGTCCTGCAGATATGCTGCTTAGTAGAAATATCATCAAATTGGTGGTAAAGAAATTCCGTGTTTGCAGAAAAGGAAAGGCCACGGTTCAAGAAAAGTCGTGGTAGCTGATAACGTGCTCCTTCCCGGTCAAGCCGAGACCATCATAAGTGTATATGTTGAACGGGAGGAAGGAGATGAAAGTCAATCTGGTGATTTCATAGTAGAAGCTACGGGGACTTTTAAAGAACTCTATCCCTTACAAATGGCTACAACCCTTGTCGACGTAAATAGAGGACCTACCTGCAAAGTACGAGTCCTGAACCCCTTTCCAACGGAAGTAAAATTATAGCAAGACGCTGAAATTGGGAGGGCTGAGAGGATTGAGAAGTTCGTGAGCGTAGTTACTGAAGCAGAACATCTGGAAGAGAAAGATAATTTTTGTTATGCCAGGCGTGTCCAGATTGGTGAGGCGCGGGAAGTAAACAGCTCTGAGCTTGAGATGGCTACTGAAGGGGAGGTACCAGAGCATTTGAAGTCACTGTTCAAGAGGTCAACTGCAGGAAAAACAGACCATGAAAAAACCGTCGTAGTAGTATTGCTGAAGAAGTACCAAAGCACCTTCTCAAAGTCTGAATGGGACATTGGTTTAACCAACTTGACAGAACACCCAATAAATACTGGGGATGCAGTTCCAGTCAAACAAAGGCCAAGAAGGGTACCAATGGCATATGCTGAAGAGGAAAAGAAAGCCATCGAAGATCTGTTGCAAAAGGATGTTATTCAAAAGAGCACGTCAACCTGGGCATCACCGATTGTTTTGGTGAAGAAGAAGTCGGGAGCAATCAGACCATGCATAGACTATCGCTAGGTGAATGCGTTAGTAAAGCCTGATGGTTTTCCGCTCCCACGCATACAAGATTGCCTAGATGCTGTGGCAGGAGCTATCCTTTTCAGTAGCTTCGATCTAACAAGTGGTTACTTCCAAATTCCTCTAAAGCCAGAAGATATTCCAAAGAGTGCATTTTGCTGCAAGTTTGGTCACTTTGAAATGACAAGAATGCCATTTGGCCTAAATAATGCTGCAAGCACGTTCCAACGGACAATGGAACTGGTTCTTCACGGTCTGCTTTGGGTCACATGTTTAGTCTACATAGACGACATTATTGTCTATGGTTCAAGTTTTGTAGATCACATCAACCGAGTTGACCAAGTTTTAGACCGCATTTCTGGAGCAGGTCTTAAGCTTAAACCTGGCAAGTGTAACATGTTACAGACTGAGGTGGTTTTTCTTGGTCACGTGGTTTCAGCCGATGGGGTGCGACCAGATCCGACTAATGTAGCAAAAATCACTGGATGGCCCAGGCCAGCAAATGCCAAACAGGTCAAGCAGTTTGTGGCAACAGGATCCTACTACCGTAGGTTCATCAGAGATTTTGCTAAGATTGCACGCCCATTGACTGCACTTACTAAGAAAGATGCGATCTTCGAATGGACGCCAGAATGTGAGAACGCATTCATGATCCTTAAACAGTCATTGACAGGCCCAAGTGTCATGGGTTACCCGCTAAATGAGGGCGGAACATTCTTTTTGGATGTTGACACTTCAGGGTCTGGCATAGGTGCAGTCCTTTCGCAAATGCAAGCCGGTCGAGAAAGAGTTATTGCATACGCAAGCCGATCGCTAAGTAAAGCCGAACGCAATTATTGCGTAACTGAATGCGAACTTCTTGCGGTGGTCTATTTCATCCAGTATTTGCGGCAATATCTCTTAGGGCGAAAGGTAACCGTGCGAAGTGACCATCAAGCATTAGTATGGCTCTTCAGCCTGAAGGAGCCGTACGGGAAAATAGCCCACTGGCTTGAGATTCTGGCCTCGTACGACTTCAATATTGAGTACAGACCCGGCAAACAACAGCCGCACTGCGATGCCTTATCAAGGTGCGAGAACCCAAAGGATTGCGACTGCAATGTTGTCGACACCCTGGAGCCATTGAAGTGTGGTCTATGTCGTAAGTGTCGGAGACGAGCAGACATAATGGCGTCATCCCAAAATGTGGGTGAAAAGTCGACCACAGTTAAAGCAGAAGGAGATACAACTGGGGAAGTGAGAGACTCACAACCAGCCCTACCAAGTAAACTTAGGGAGGTTGCCATTGCAGGCCACAGCAAAGAAACTATTTAGTGGACTATTGTCAGGGTAAGTCAAACAGCAGGTGATGTGAGAGCAAAGCAGTTGCAGGATCCCTCATCGAAGTTGTTCTTCAAGCTAAGGAAGCCTACAGTAAACAAGGAAAGGAACTAACAGAGACACTTAGTCCAGCGTGCAGGCACTACCTCTTGTTGTGGGAAAGCCTGAAAGTGGTAGATGGAGTTCTAATTAAGGAATTCGCAAAACAAGATAAATCAGCAATCTATGGGCAGATTGTGGTTCCGGAAGGCATGAAAAGGCCAATACTCAAGTCAATGCATGAATGCTTACTAGCAGGTCATATGGGTGTAAAGAAAACAAAGACTAAAATACTTCAAAGATTTTATCGGTTCAACCTGAAAGAGGATGTCAAGGTTTTTGTCCGCCAGTGTGACATATGTGGGCGCGACAAGAAACCACCTCGAACACCGAAAGCACCGATGGGTTCAGTCCGAACTGGAGCGCCATGGGACGTTGTTGCCACAGACTATTTGGGCCCGTTTCCGATGACACAAAGAGGGAATCGCTACATCCTTGTATTGACTGATTACTTCTCTAAATTTGTAGAGGTTATCCCTGTCACCGACATGTCTGCCGAAACTTGCGCTTCAAAAGTTTTGAATGAATTCATTTCTCGGTGGGTTGCCCAATATCGATCTTGAGTGATCAAGGTCGAATTTACGAAAGCAATGTTTTCAAAGAATTGTGTAGATTGTTGGAAATAAAGAAACTTCGCACGAGTGTCCGTAACCCCAGATGCAACGGTCAAGTCGAACGATTTAATCGCACTCTATTACGTATGGTTCGGGCTTATCTGGCAGGTGAGCAAGAAAATTCGGACTTGAATCTCGGTTGTTTAGCTGGTGCCTATCGCGCAACTCCCAATGAAAGCACTAACCTTTTGACAATGGGCAGGGAAGTGCGTCTTCCCGCAGAAATCTTGTTTGGCAGTGCGACTAACAGGGGGTCAGTACCGGTAACCAGCTATGGTGAATATGTGGACAACCTTCGAACTAAACTGAACCATGCTCACAACGTAGCCAAACAGCATTTGAAACGATCCGCTGAACGTAGTAAAATAATTTATGACAGAAAGATGTTGTTTAACAACTACGAGGTGGGTGACGTAGTATGGTGTCTCGCTGAGGCGCGTAAAGTTGGTGAGGCACCAAAACTTCAGCCCGCTTACGAGGGGCCAAGCGTTATTACGAGCAAACTGTCTCCAATGACCTTTACCGTTAAGGTTAACTCGAAGGGCCTGGAACGCGTCATTCATCACTGAAACTCTACGAGGGTTGCGACGTGCCGAACTGGATTAAGAAAGAGAAGAAATCGCTACAGTAGTAGTCGCGAAGACTATTTACGAACATCGGAAAGTCAACATCGTTATTCGTCACCAATGAAAAGTTTTCTGTGATAGCAAAGTCACTTTGATCACGCTGCGAGCGCCTTCTCATTTGACCTTCAAGCGACTTGAATGGGATCTGTCTATCCTTTCCTTCATTGTAGCAGTTGTTAAGCAAGTCGGCAAATTTTCGCATCCTTTCTTCTTTCAGTCGGCCATGTCAGACACAAGAAGAGGAAAACTGTATGCCTGCATCCACTGCGAGCTCTCTGGGAAGTGGTACGCTGAGGCGAAGTATCGGGTAGTGGCTCACATATCTGAGCATCACTTGGCCCTAGACCGTGCACCCTTCTATTGTACACTCTGCCTACTGCGCTGCACATCCAAGAATGCCCTGCTAAACCACGTCACAAGGTACGCAAGGCACAGACTGGTCTTGGCACAGAGTGGAACAAGAGATGACTCCAGGTACCGAGTGGAGAACCTGAACCCAGCACAGGTCATCCTGGGGAAAGACTTCAGGGAGCTCTCGACGTTAGAGGCTTGCAGACTCCCCTCAGCCCCATCAGATGATAGTCCCAGTGTAGCTGCCAGCACTGCCACAACAATCACCCCAGGTGCCATCCCGAAGACTGCTGGTCTGCCAACTTCATCACAGGGTTTGATCAGTGTTCAGTTGACGCCACAGATGCTATCGAGTCTCCTGAGCCAACAGGAACTACAGGGGCCATCAAAGCACCAACAGGCCAACCTTCCAAAGGCTTAAGCCTCCTATAACTGTTCCCTTGTATAGCCCAGCTCCACCACCGTCAATGCCGCTCTACGCACCGACGCCCCTGTCAGAAACAAACACGGCAACAACCCAGATTGGTCAGGCCAAGACTACCTGCAGCTCATTCAAGCCCCTTTCTCCCTTGACGACTCCAAAACTTTCTTCCGGATCTTTCTCCTTGTCTTCGGCCTGTTCTTCAATCACAGACTTCATCTCGATGCCGAAGCTGTCGACCAGTCCAGAGTTCACCGCAGTACCCTTGGAACCCAGCTTACCTGCTACAGTGGTGCCCAACTCCGCACCTGTGCCGAAGTCAGTGAGCAGCTGCACTGAGAATCTCCTGCCATCCCTCTTCGATGACATTTCCGAGTTGAACTATGGGTTTGATGACGAGGATCCCTGTAGTCGTGAAAAGCCAACAGTAGCTGAAGAGCCAATCAACTCCAAAAGCAACGCTGCGATCCAGACCGAGAGCAATGATGCACAGGAGCCAGAAGCAAATAGGCTACGAACAGATCAGGAAAGTAACAGCGTCCTTGCCACGGTTATCGAACATGTCTTCGAAAGAGGCATCTGTCGTTTGGTGGATGCCGTAGAACAGAATAGCCGGGCCATCCGTGGAGTTGATAGGACGTTAGAGAAGTTGACGGAGTTTACTACGAGGCTGAGTAGAACTATGGAGAGGAGCAGAGGAGGGAACATGAAAGGAGACACGAGGAAGATAGGAGAAGAGAAAGGCCCAGACAAACATGTAAAGGAAAGGAGAATAAGGCGCTGAAGTCGGTTGTTAATAAGAAGTAGACTTTTTAAGTTATGTCACAAGTGCTGATTAGGAACGGTGTTTTAGTAATGTTTTTTTTTTTTCTTATTCATGAAAGTGACTTTTGAGAATTCATCATCTGTGACTGTTAATTCTATTTGTAATGTTATTTGTATATAGTGAACTTTATTTAATTGCAATTCTGATAATAGGAATCTATTTAATGGCAATTTGATACTCAGGGCAAATTCATTTCTGCAGTACTTTTTGTCCGATAAGGTCTCCCTGTTAATTGCAATGACAGTTTAATAGCAATATTTTGCTAGTTGGTAGTGATCGCAAATAAGAGGAATAAACTGAATTTTAGGATGTTTCCTAGTTCTTAATCAGTCAGATGGAACTTTGACTTGTTTAAAGGGGGGAGTGATGTTGTGCCCCAGACTTAGGTCATATTTCTACTTTTATTAGCTTACATATTCATCATAGGTCGGAATGACGTCGCATTTTATCGTCTTGTTTTAGTCTTGTGCTTCCATTCGATGGAAGTTTTCATGGTTACTTTCGGTTCGTTCCGAGCGATTTAGGCATTAATTTGTAGTTTTTAAGTCGTATTCGTTTGTAAATTTAATCTGTACACTAACTGTGGTTGCTTCAGGGTCTTGTCACTACTGTTAGACAGCCGATCGTCATTTTATTTCGCTTATTCAGTGTTACGGTCATCTGTTCCTTGTTTCGTCCGCCATTTTGAACTTGACGGTGTACATGTAAATTTTTCCTTAGTAACCGTTGGAAGCTGAATCCTTTTATGAAAACGCAAGATATGGATCAGACTAGAGGTGTAAAACGTTCTTTTTCGGTGAGAATCATTCAAGTTATCAGACTCCTTCATACGGTCACAGTTTTTTGTCCAAATTTAGGTTTTATACTAATGTTATACTTGTTAAACTCACGAGCTGGGTTGCTAGTACGCAAACAAATCTTGTGTACATTTTCGACCAATCGCAGTGTGGGTTGTGCACATTATTTTTGTGTGCGCATCTCATTCCCACAGTTATTTTGTGTGTACCCACAATGTTTGTCTGTGCACCCACAAGATTCTTTTGTATACAGGCAGCGAGTATAAATACTCGCGCATTTTCTCAGTCGTGGTCTCCGAATCGTCCGAACTCGCCAGGGTCAGAACCACTTGCAATTAGCCTTTAAGTAGATTTAACCAGACTTCCTTTCCGTTAAGAGTAAGGGTTTTAAGATATCTTTCAGCTGTATCTTGTCATCATTCATTGAATTCTATAGATCTTTAGATTGCTTTTGCCCACAAGACAGATTTGCCATTCAAGTCTGGTCTTAGTCCTGAACATAGGCCTATTCGGATAACGTTTCGCTTCGGCATCAGCGCGTCTTTTCGACGTACGTTTTGTTTCCTTATTCATCAATATTGACTGTATAGAGCTATCGGTTCTGCAGTAATAAAATCATATTTCTTGAATCACAGCCGGCCTTTGTTTTGGTGTGTTGTTTTAAAAAGCCCGGAGACCCAACACCCCACCAACAAGGACAAGACGCACCAATATTATGGGGGAAAAAAGTATATATTGGTAACCAGCATTTTCTCCATTTCCTACCATGTTTTATTACACTTTTAAAAATAAATTTTATCTTTTGAGCCACATTTATTTGTCGTCTGCATTTGCTTTCGATATGGCCAAGTCTTGCATTTTGCAGACGACAAAATTTAAGACTTTACTGAATTAAGAGTAGTTGCAGACGTCAAAATGATTGTTCAAGTGCTTGAATATGCCTTTGAAAAGATATAAAACTGTTTTTTTTTTTTAAGTTTTATTTGCCACGTCAACTGGTATGATGAGAGTCGTGGCCATCTCCCATCATACCCTACAATTCGGTGTTAGTATTAAGGGTTTGTCAGTAATGTATTAATTATACTGATGATCATATTACAGATAATAGTCTCTTGATAATGTCTATGTTTGGTTTTCCTAACTATAGTTAATTTTCTTTTCTTGGTAAACGATATACTGTCAAAAAAGTGAAATTGATGACCTTTTTGCCATTCATAATCTTAAAGTATTCCTGTTATTATTTGCTGATGATGCTGCATTGTTTGCACATTCACCACAATACAGTCATAACTTGACGATTTGCATACATACTGTGCTACTTGGAATTTAACAGTCAATACTAACAAAACTACAAGAATAATTTTCGAAAGAGGACATTCTTCTTTTGACTGTATTGATAGCAATACAGTCTTAGGCATTTTTGACAATTTTAAATACTTAGGAATATTTTTCTTTAAATGGGAGCTGGTCTGGAACACACAAAAAGAATGTATCTCAAACACTCCCAATCACTACCATATAACTTGTTTATTGTTTTCAATCAGCTTTCCTTAAATATTGATGATATATGCAGTCTCTTTGACAGTTTAGTCGGCTCAGTTCTAAATCACATTGAAAGTATATGGGGAAAGCATCCCAGCAAAAGTATCGAACTAATTCACTGTAAATTTATGAGAAAAATTCTAGGGGTTAAATAGTCAACCGGGCAACTTAGACGGACTTTATGGTGAACTAGGAAGATATCCTATGGAAATAAACAGACGTTTTCTTAGCATGAAATATTGGGTCTAAATAATGGAAAAACCGGAAACTTCATTGGTGAAAAAAGTATTATCTTATGATAAAAAGAGATGCACACGCCAATAACAGTCATAATAATCTAAATTGGGCTTATCGTGTAAAACATACGCTCAATGAAATTGACATGATAAATTTGTGGCTTTATCAAAATGGTAGTAATGTCGTTTTTAAGTGCTGCTTTATGCTGAATAAATGTTATGTTATGTTATATCTATATTCCATACTGGCTCATAGGAGACTTTGAAAAACATGTTCTACAGCTGCCATATTGTATTTGTACACTTCCTGTGTTTTCGTGCAGTTATGAATATTTCAAGTAAGGTTCAAAATATTCTTTAGACCAATCATTGAAGAAAATTTTTCTTTATTCCTACACTAGTTAATATATTTTTTTAAACCATAAAAGTAGCCTATCCAATTGGATGTCTGGGTTATATGTGCCCAAAAGTAAAGTTTGACTATCATTTTGTAGAGAATGGTCAAAAGTAGATCTACTTATTACTGTTGTAATGGTATTAATAACAAACTTGGTGTGTTTTTAGTCATGGAATAAATTTTTTTATATCTTTTTAAAAATGTACATAAATTAGTCTCTATCAAAATCATTTTTAAAAACAAAAGAATTTGTTGGGACATTCCTGTGTACTTTTCTTGTTTGAAACAAAATGTGTATAAGTGTCTTTTGTACATCTAAAACATTTCCATGAACTTGTTTCCTATTAATATTCGCATTATTATATAATGAGTCGCATCTAAGTCTGCTTGAAGGTATTTTTTAATCGTTGTGTATCAAGGTATAAAACATTGTGGAAGAAGGAGAGAATACTGGTTACCTGCATTCCCTCCTTTTTCCGTGATGTTTTCAAAAGCCTTCTTTCTTCCTGGTCATTAAAAATCAGGGTCGTGTGGTAAAGATACAGGCGTTTACTCTACTAATTAGATTCATTTTTTATTCATAGACCATGATTGATTGATTAATTGATTGGTTGACTGATTGATTGCCTGATTGATTGAATACCGTTTTCAACCTTATTCAGGTACATCTGAGCGGCCAGTGCATCTATCCATGCATTCCATGGTACCAGTGCTTTGCAAAATATTATTCCCAAGCCACTAGCTACTTTCCAACATTATATCGTCGAAAAAGTGTTTTAGTGCTGAGAGAGGAGTGAATCCTGTCGCAAAGACTATCATTAATCCTCGGAAAGAATTTGTTTCGACTATAGTTATGTTGAATAGAAGCCAGTGGCTTGGAAATAATATCGTGCGATTGAAAGAGGATCGATCGAGGTCAGCGTGCGCACTCTGACCTGTATCGATACATTTTTGCAATGTATCTAACCACCTTTTCACAGAGCACGACTAAATTTACGGTATTATTATTTTTACCCTTAGAGTGCGGAATAAATCACAAAGTTATTTTCAGTCATGAGATTGCAATATCCAGGTTCTTTTTGTCGAGAAAGTCTAGGCATAGCGGACAGTGTAGATCAAAGATCAGACTGCACGTTCTGTGCAGTCTTATCTTAATCTATACTGGCCGCAACAGCAAGTATAGTTGTAAAAGGTGCCTTAAGGGTTGATGTTTTAATGGTGTTTCAATATACAACGCTTTCAACATTACTCCAGTCATATCACGGTGGCAGCTAACTTATTCAGTTACTAGGCATTTATATCATGAATGTATTTACAATGTGTTCGACGATGAACCTTATGTGTTCAAGCCGATATTCAGAATAAAGTTTTTGTTCTGTTCTGTTCTGATATAAAAATGTCAATTCGCATAGAGCTGCTATTATTATACTGCAAAGAAATTTCTCGTGATCTGATTGGATAATATGCCCCGAACATATATATCATGTACACTGGCAAAACCAACGTAAAAGCAGTTTCCCTTTCGGGAGCCCTGTATACATTACTACACTTTAACACAACATCCAAAATGGCGGCGTCCATCAAGATTAACATCAAGATTATGCACCAAACTGCACGTTTTACCAAGGTTTCAGTGACGTCAGTTCCGAGTGACGTCAGTTTTCATTGAATTGGGGCACTCAGAAGAGAAATTCTACTTCGTCAGCATACTCAATTTTTGAAACCAAAAAACAGGTAAATTTGGCTTAACACACGTTGAAATGGTAAAACTTTGCAGTATAATAAATTCGTTGTACGGTCAGGTGGCAGGGGACTTGGAAACTTGTTCACGGCTGTGGTGAATCATGTCGCTACCTAGCCTTCGGCACCTGACCGTACAACTAATATTGTTACCGTTTTAAGAAATGAACCAGGCTCTGTGAAAAAGGGGATTTAATGCATCCCCTTGATACAAGCAAGTCATCACATAATTATGGATCCATAAAATCCATTTTATCTTACAGTCGACTGAATCATGAGGTAGAATGCTCCTTGGACATGTAGAAAATTGACTAACAGCAAGAAAATTTACTTGGAGCAAAAAATTTCATGGGTCGATACTTTTAGCAGATGTATAAAACCCCCTTTTCACAGAGCATGGCTCATGTATTTTTTCGCCTATCAAACCATAGCTTGTTACTTGAGCTCTTAATTATACTGTACAAGTTTGAGTTTTAACGACACTGACAAATAAAACTTTTCAGTCCTTGTGGGAAATAGAGAAATGGCTGGTTTCTAGGATTTTTCTTCTTTTCCGATAATGCTCTTTACCTGTAGTTTTCTCAGACAAAGTCTATCAATTGAGATAATTAAATGTCGTCTGCAAACGTTTTCAATATAAACCAGTTTAAAATTTTGTCGTTTTGTTAAGGATTACGGCAGTTAGGAAAAACCCACTTCCGCCATTTATCCCTTAGGCTGCTAATCGCGACTCAGTGCGCATGTGTGAACAGTGTAGATCAAGATCAGACTGCACAAGCTGTGCAGTCTGATCTTGATCTACACTGTCCGATAACGTACTTTTTTCCAGTGAAATCAACTTTTAAATCGCACTGCATGTATATAGTTGGTCGTTCATAACGGTAATTATTGCTATTATCAACGATGACTAGCCTACGATGACTTACGCTTACCGTGTTTCAACTCAGGAGTTGGATCGTCGTATTGAATTTAGGAGCATGTTACGTTGTAATGCAAAAATGGCAAAATATCGCTTTATAATTGCAATGTATTGTTTATAGTTGTGAGGAATAATCATTAAATAGGTCATCTGACACACTACACACCATTCGGCATACCTCGGGTGATGGGAGCCATCAAATCCCTGGGCTGTATCTGGCAGCTTGATGTGCACCTACACATTATATCACCGGAAATACGCCGGTTTACTGTTCTCAAAAATTGTAAGGATCCCCGTAGAAAAGAAAACTTGAGTCTCAATTTCTATCGAAATCTTTGTAACTATATTTCAGTTGACCAACAATTGGTACTTTCATTTTTTAACGTGATTTATCAATTCCGATTGAAGTTTTCACCAACAGATAGATAGATGTGAGTAACTTCATAGACGTTGTTTATGTTGTTGCTAAACGACTCACAGAGCGCTGCCATGTATAGGATCATGTGATCGGCAGTTCAAATGGAAACGCCCGTTATACAGACGAGTTAGATGTAGGTACGGAATCAGTCGATTTGTTGACGAGGGAGTACACTTCAGAATATCGAGTGTATTTTCTTTTACAAAGGTGTTTGGAGACTCAAAGTATTTCCAGAAATCATAGTCGCCGACGAAAGTTTGTCGGATTAAACGTCTTCAACAAACGATTAACCACCAAAAGAACTACAGATTAGCGTGCACTGATATCCTAGACATTCCGTGCTACAACCTTCAACTGCATATCTATTTATTAACACATTAAGAAATTATGTTTTTGTGCTTCCCTTGCAAATTCTTAAGGGCAAAACCATGCTTTTACTTTGAGCGGGTAATTCAATTGGCAGGAGCACTAATGTTGATCTGGAGCAAGGACGTAAGGTCTCTCCAGGGTGGTGAAGAGTTAGAGGAAATCCTTGACACTCATTTTGGGCTGTATGAGTAGACAAAAGTTAGTGATACAATCTGTTTTATTAGTGTATGAACTGACATTTTGATACATATACTGAAACGATATATAAAATTCTTGTTTTTGATTGCTAAAACAACCTGATAATAAGCTTTTGTCCATAAAAAGTTTATGCTTAAAACACATGTGAAGAACCTATTTTTCCTTCTTATAGAAACCGCAATAATTCCACTCTGATATATTGGTACTTGTAAAAGGAGAGTGGGCTGTGTTTCTAATGTGCTTCGTTCTGAACCCCCCCCCTCCCCCACGAAAAAAAAGAGCTTCGCAAAGCGGCGCATATACGCCCGAAGGGACTTGAAACGGCTTAAAATTCTAGAACGCCTGCAGGTATCCATATTTTAAAAGTCACATGCATAAAGACACATCATAGAGATTCATTGTGGTGACTATAGAAGGAGTTGCGCACACAAGAAATTGCAAACGGGCGGACGGACGGACAGACGGACGGACGACCGGGGCCATAACATAATACGATCCTTCGGGCGTATAAAAATGCTGTGTTGTAACGATATTGCTTACAAAATGGGAAAAGGAAAGAATACTGGTGATCAGTTTTTTTCTCCTTTTTATGGCAATTTTTCTACCATTTCAAGAGCAAATTCCGTCATTGTAGCCATATTTAATTTTTTCCTCTGCAAATAATTTTAATTTTGGCAGGTCCAAAACCTGTTGTTAAGTAAAAACTAAAATCATTACTAGAACAAGCTTTGGACATGTCCAAATTTGCGGGCAACGAGCTGTGTTTTTAAGTTAGAAATGTTCATGTATCTCAAAGCCACTATAAACTGTCCTCAGGTACAACTTAGAGTAAAAAATTGTCACAGAACACATTGGCAATTACAACCATTGAATTCGATAGCTACAATTAATAAGGCAAGAGTATTTTATTGTAGAAAAAAAAATCTCGAAAATGTAAATATTTTCCAGGTCAAAAGAAAAGCTGCTTCTCCAGCGCAATTTTTTGTTCCCTATTCTGTAGCCAATTTCATCCATATGTTTTTTGGGAAAAAAAGTGAAAGATAAAGTGAAATTTTCATTCTATGATATAACTTAGATGTTCAGCCCTGGAGTTTTCGAGCAAAACATTGAGACGTTTTCATAGTCCTGACGCCGTCTGTGTTATCGTACAAAAACTTTGACATTTTGAAATATCTGTGTCATTACAGAAGATATTTAGGTCAAACTCAGACTGGAGTTAACTATCAAAAGGAAAACCCATACAACAGGGGCAGGTATCCATTAAAGTATTTTTGAAACAATTATGTCCCTTTTTGACTTTGAATGTTCAAATATTTTGACATTTTATAATATCTCTGTCATTACGGAGAACATTTACTTCAAACTTGGAGTATTTGTTTACTGTTAACTGTTTATTTCATGGCCCGCTGTCCGTTGTGCGTGCGTCCGTGCGTCCGTCCGTGCATGCGTGCGTGCGTTAACTTTTGTTTCAAACATCTTCTTCTCTGAAACTAACAAACTAAATTTGATGAAACTTCACAGATATTATCCTGCCATTGTCCTCTTCAGAATTTCTTGAAAGAATTTGATTCCTTCAAAATCTCTAGTTGCAATGGAAACAAAACTGAAAAATATTGAAAATTTTTAAAAATCTTCTTCTCTGAAACCATAAGGCCCAGGACTACTGAATTTGGCATATAGTTTTATCTAATGGACCTTTAACAAGTGTCTTCATATTATAGGCCTGGGGTCAAAATTGGCCCCATCCAAGGGATCACAATTTCAACATGGGCTTGCTTATATAGTCACTTCAATTTAAATATCAGTCAAGGGAAATAAGAGATAAAGTTTGTTGCTATTTACCTCCCTTGATTATCAAACTGATTGGTGCTAGGTATTTAAGTTTTTTTGATAGAAAATATTCTATTTTCAGGGAGAGTGATTCATTTTGATACTAATAGTTATGCTCACATGAGTGGAATATTGAATTCAAAGTAAGGTTTCTAACATTCAGTTTTTTCCCGAGAACATGAACTTTCATTCCAATGAATAAATCTGCTTGTATTGCCTGACAATGTTCAGTGTTTTCGAAAGCCTTCTCTTTCGGGGTCATCAACACTTCGATTTGTGTGGTAAAGGGTTAAATAGTCAGTGGAGCTATACAGGGCCATCATGGCCCTCTTGTCTTTTTTCAATCGCACAGAATTGTCTTTTCTGCTTCAAATAAAATGTTTTGTTTGTTAATTCCTCATGTTGAAGAGTGATTAATTCTATTGCAAGCTGTTTTTTTAATTATCACTAGTATTACTATGGACTTGGACTATATAAAATTCATTTGGCGCTTTGAAAGAATGTATGTATAGTTGTTGTTTGAATTTTTGCAACATGGTACAGCATGTGGATACATCCCACTCTCTACTTCTCAGCGTTTGGATATGTATGAAAAATAAAACAGTGCAACAAAACACAAAACGATTTTTTTTTAACTTTTTTAATAGACAGCTCATAGGTGCATACAAATTGTTTTAGGCATACAATGCACGTTCTACTTGCCCTTAGCCATCAGTACTTTCAGCGCTTTAATTTCGTTTCTAACCATACCCATATCCGGACATACGAAACCGCCGAAATTTCAGTTTCGATGGTTTCGCTGGATAGTTTCGATTTCATCCTCAAAGAAGACAAAAACCGAAACAAGTTTCCCAATAGTTTCGATGAAAAATGACTGGTTTCTGAAACTGGTCTGAAACCGAAACCAGTTTCACTATCTCAACGAATACGCCTAAGCTTTATCGTGCAAAATATATATATTCGACCCCTTTCGGCAGCTGAAAACTCAATCCACTGAAACTCAGAAAATATTTCTATCGTAATATTTTTGACTGAACAATCGGACAATACAGATCCGAGACGAAACTTTACGCACAAGTCCGAATGTCCCTTTCGGAAATTGCAGGCCAATTATGTCGTCAACAAAAGGTCAATGCTTTCGCCTACATGGCTTACAAAGGGTTAAAGCGTCGTTTTTTAAAAGCATGTTCTATCTACAGTCCCGCTTGCTTTTAAAACCTTGCCAGGCAACACACCTTGGCATTAATATTATTTTTTTAACTTTACCTGCAAAAAGTATCGATTTAGGTCAGGCCGCAGTCCGCACAACCTCACCTGCGAAACAACTTTTTGCCATTTGTAAACTTTCTTTTCATCAAACGGCCATTCTACCTCATGATTCAGTCGGCTGTAAAACGCTGCTTGGTTGTTTGGTTTTTCACGTCTTTCGGGATTATTTCAGTTATATCGCAGCTGCCAGTGCACCTATCCATGTTTTCCTAGAATTTCTTTTACTAGTACTCCACACAATATTCTTTCCAAGCCACTGGCTGCTTTTCAACATAACTATCGCCGACGCAATGGCCACTAAGAGAGGAATGAATCCTGTTGCAATGACAGTCAGTCAGTCCTCGGAAAGAAATTAGCCGAGCCGGGCATAGATACAGTAATTCCCTGTTCTCAAGTCCTGTACGCTATCGACTGAGCTACCGGGAATCGGCGGGATGTATTACAAACTAGGTTTAACTCTTTACCAAACGACAAAATTTTAGACTACCCCAAATTGAAAGCATTTGCAGACGACAAAATAAATGTGGTTGAAAAAATGAAAATTGTTGTCGGAAGGGTAGAAAACATTGTGGGAAAAGGAGAAAATGCTGGTTACCAGCATTTTCTCCTTTTCCCACAATGTTTTCAAAAGGTTTCTTTCTCAAGGTCGTTAAAAGTCGGGATCGTGTAGTAAAGGGTTAATGGATCCATAACAATGTGATGACTAACATGGTATAATGCATTACGGATATGCATTGAACCCCTTTCTCACGTAGCATGACTGATATCATAACGATTTACTTAAGTTTCTGTTTCCGTTTTCGCCGAACCGTTTAGCTCGGTCGGTAACGTACAGGGCTTGAAACCAGGGGTAGCTGGTTCAAATCTAAAGCTCTCCCAATTTCTTTTCGGAGACTGAGGATAGTAGATCTAATTGCGTTAGGTTTCATTTCTCTCGCAACGATGATCAGTGTTTCAGTGATGGTTATATGAATGAGGGAAAGCAGTCTTGGGAAGAACGTTGTGCGAACTACTGAGAAAAGAAAATCCAGGAAAAGCATGGATAGGTACACAGGCAGCCCTGATATAACTGAAATAATGTAGAAAAGGGCGGTAATCACCAACGTAACAGTTTTTGTTTTATCAAGAACACAAACTGGGGTTAGTTTATCGCTCAGCACATTGATTTTTCTGTTTGTTGGCTGTTAACAAATATAAATTCATAATTTTTTACAGTGAAAAAAAAACATAACAAAACTCGAAACTAAAACTATCCTTTCATTAGAACAATATGAGTAATTTGCATTTTCGGAAAAAAGACGCAATGACTGGATCAGTTAGGGGGTTCCCCGATGAGGCCAATAGAAATAGCATATGGAGTTTATGTCAGACACGTTTTGTACGACTTCAAGACATTCGTTGAAGAAGGGGTGATAACAAAATGGTTCACTCCAAAATCTCACAAAATTCACTGTGGTAAGAGCTTGCTCAACGTGTCGGTAATCCCTATTTACGCATTTATAGATCATGGGAAGACAACCTTTGAGATTAGCAAAAGCCACTTCGAAATAAGTATAACTTAATCTACAACCTCAGGCCAAAATTATTTCCAGTCAAATACAAGGATTTAGTCAAAATAGATGCTGTGTAAAAATCTTCGATAATTATGCAAAAAATAGCATCTGATCTAAAAGTAGATTTATATATCAAATCTCAGGAACAAACCAATTTTCGTGGCCACGGAAAACTGAAGTCGCAATAACGGGGTAATTATGTTGCAACCATGAGGCATTTACTGGTGGCCACGTGATTATAAACATCCTGTATCACCATTGCCTGCGCATGTCATATTCTTCGAAGATTCGACGTGTCTGCTATGACGCATCACCCATCCCCCAAATACCTGGGAAAAGTAGGGCTTGTACCGAAGCTATCAGCCTATTACACAAGCATGTAGAAGCTATTTTAATAAATGACCGATGCATAGGTTGTAATGCTAGCCGATCACAGCTGAATGAATCGCACCGGGTAGCGTTTTATTGAGTAAACGTTTATTTCATTTTGAAATTCAAAGTAACGGTTGTTTTGAAAAATTAGTCTGCTTCTGTACCCAGCATGCCCAATTTAGATAGATGTGTATTTGTAAAATGCCATCTAGCGGGAGATAATGTCCGTATCACCTCTGTACAGCTGTTTTAGCCTAAATATCTTGCCTTCTTTTACATCTGATGAGTCCAGCGCTCGCTTACGCTGCATTTTTTTGTTTTAGCAATTTCTTTAGGAAAAACCGTGGACCAGAAGCTAACACCACGATTACTTCGTCTGGACACACGGTGTTATCAATTTTCTACTTGAAATACAACTTTACGAATGGGTCATTCTCCCTTGTAGAGTTTTAATTAGCATTGGCAAACAAGCTCGTTCGTTTCAAAGCTGGTTTTAAGTAATATATTACCATTCATGACTTTATTATGTAAGGTAAGTCTTTGATTTTACTATATAACCAAATATGTATATCAACACAGTATAGAGACACTTTTGTGCAATCCAAACAGGTGTTTTAACCTGTTCCAAAGCATCTTATTTGAAACGAAAGTGAAGTTTCGCCAGTACCTAACATTTTGTCTCTTGTGCCCTATCTAACAGTAGGCGGAGACAAAGTCTAGACAAGTCAAACTTAAAAGGAATGGGCAAACGCAAAGTGGGCCTTTCTACCTTCAGCAGACAAAGCCGATAGCATAGGGTAAGTTCAATAATACTGTATCCGATTGCTTTAATTACGACTCATAAAATGGAAAATCACTTCTTTGTCTTTGGATGTAGGATCCCTGGAGAAGGGTAGGCGTTTTTACTTCTAGATTTGCTTTATTTGGCGTGTATAATTTGCATATTGTGCAAGAGTGAATTACTCTAGTGACTTAGTTCATGTGCAGTATTTTGCAGTTTCTAATGTTAACATGGAACAACACGGGTTCGAAACTTAATATTCGGAACCTCAGTGTTTCATTTACCTGCGCGTCCTGCGTCAGAGACGCAAAGAAATTGCCGGCGACACTAACCTTTGCAATGTGTGCATTTATGTGACGCACTGATTTCGCTTTAATTGCGTTTTGCAAAATTTCGTTTGATCCCGATTAATTACAGTTTAAAATACATTTATGTTTTCGTGCTTGCAAAAGACCGCCACAAAACAAAATATTACTATTTTTTGCTTCTAAAAGTAGCTTCAGTCATAGGAATGGCTACCTTTTATCGAAGTTACTGCGATTTTCATTGCATAGCTACTGCATCTATTGCAGTCCAATATGGCTACCCCGGCAAAGAGGGGAAAAAAAATGCTCGCTCTTTTTACGAATCCTGGCTGAAAGAGCACGAATTTAAGCCACGGCTGGTATAAGAAATGACATTGGAAAGCAACATTATTATGAAATGTTCGTTTTGCCTTGATATCAGAGCGAAAAACGAGTTTACTGATAGATGAACGGACTTAAAGACATCGTCCTGCAATGTTGAAATAAGAAAATCCAAAGGATCGTTTCTGAAATCCTTCCGACGGGCAGAAGAATGGGACTAGATAAAAGCCTGATGGAATCAGTTTTCTGAATGCCATCACTGCTAAGTAACGTTCTAATCTAAGGAATGGTTTCCTTTTTTTCGGGTACAAGGAATATGATATCCAGCGTTTTTTACTCGGTAGGCCTGAAATACGCATTGGGATTTTTTAACGAAAAGGACGAAATAGAAATCATTTGACGAAAAGGAAATGGTCAGGGTATGAAACTGATTCAAAAAGTAATTATTTGCCAGTGAAAACATAGAATGATAGTACTTTAATCACTTTGAGAAAAATCTTCTGCAATAAAGAAAGAAATAGTAGATCTATGCCTATGAGCAGATATACATCCCTGGATGATAGATGGACATTGGGATATTACTTTCTTTTCTGGGCAAAATGGAGATCATCCATTAATTTTATAAGCTACCTTATGATTTCCATCTGTAATATTTTTAATGTCCAACTTCCCCTGCATTCATATGAAAAGAACAGTTATTATAAACCCTCTTTACAATTTAAATAAAATATTGAAATACTGTAGGGTTTAAAAGTGGGAATCACAAAATTTGCTACAGACTCACTTCCATCCTGGTGAGTCCCTGGACTCACTTATAGCAAATTGTAAGAAAATCACTTATGTTAGTCTTTCGGCCAGAAAAAATCGACTCAAAAACAACTACAGATACATGTAAATTTGTCATTCTGTGCACTTAAGTATGTGTTCTTATGTCTTTGAAATTCATTAAAATGTTATGCAATGCATTGGTCTTTCAACGTATTTTCTCACTACCGAAAGTTGTAACAACTCAAGTGTACAATATTGTCTGAATCATTTGTGTTGTGGGTTCACCGTAGCCGAAATACACATTGAAGTCCTAAATTCAGGCTGTTATTGCCATTAAATTAGTAAATTAGAGACCATTTTTGCTGTCCCAAAAGCGTGACTTATTGTATTGAACTTTTCCATTCGCCGCTCGCAAGGAATTGCCTTGTCTACCTACATCTAAATTTTGAAAATACTGTTGTGTGCAGGGTTTGATTAGCCGAATGATCTATTTTTTATTTGTAAAGCTTGTCGTAAGTGCAGTCAACACATAAACACATAGACGTAATTAAAAACATTTGGCATCTTCAGAACGCCATTTGGTCTTCAAATAGTCACTTTGATGCCTAACCCTTTACCACACATTCCCAGTTTGTATTGACTCTGTTGAAGGAAGCTTCTGAAAACACTGTAGGTAAAGAAGAAAATGTCAGTAACCAGCATTTTTCCACTATTTCCAACGGTGTTTTCTATCCTTTTAAATACAAATTTCTTGCAAAGAGCCTCATTTGATATGTCGTCTTCAAATGCATTGAATTTGGACTATTCTAACGGCAGGTCATTTGGTGAAGAGTTCAATGTACCGATCGTTGCAGGAATGATAAAAAAAAAAAAAGAATGCGTCGTCATGGAAAGTTTGTTTTTTGCAGGTCATTTATTCATTCGTTGAAGCTTTCACACATTGACTCAGTCATTTTTTAATTGTCCACTTTTAGCTCACCTGGGCACAATGTGCTCTTAAAAGTTGAGCATTTGTGATCGTGTGCATCATGCGTCGTCAAGTTTTAATCTTGTGTACTTTCCAGAGGCCACATTTTCAGTCTGATACCAATGAAAATTGGTCAGAATATTTGTTTTGATAATATCCGGGCCGATGTCGAAAATGGGTCATGTCTAGTCAAAAACTAGGTTACTAGGTCAAATCTAAGGAAAACCATGTGTACAATCTAGAGGCCACATTTTCAATTCAATATGCTTGAAAGTTGGTCAGATAGTTTGTCTTGAATATATCTTGGACAAGTTCGAAAATGGGTCACATGGGGTCAAAAGGTCAAAAACTAGGTCACTGGTCAAATATTAGGAAAACCTTGTGTACGCTCTAGTGGCCATATTTTCGGACCAATTCGCTTGAAGATGAGTCAGAATGTTTTTCTCTATGATTTCTCAGCCGAGTCTAAAATGGGTCACATGGAGTCAAAAACTAGATCACTAGCTGAAATCTTAGAAAAATCTTGTGTACGAGGGGCGATCAGAAAGAACGTGGACAAGCGCCAGTATCGGGATATTGTTATAAAAAACAGCTTGGAATATTTACTGTTTGTTAAGGTAGCCTCCTTTAAATCCTATGAACTTATTCATTTTTGATTTCCACGCGCGAAACACATGCGCAAGCGCATTATGTGATATTACTGTCAACGACCGGGTCATAGCGAGGGTTAGCTCCCCTGTGCTTTCGTAGTGAGTACCACATAGAGAATCTTTCAAAATAGGAACTAGTCGGAGGTCACAAGGGGTCAGGACTGAATTATAGAGGGTTGCCTGGTGTTTCTATGTGTAGTTTTTGTAAAAGTTTCTTGTTCAATTGTGGCTTTTTGGGCTATGGCGTTATCTTGGCGTACAGTGTCGTCACTCTGCAGGACTTCTAGCTGTTTTTGTGTATGGTGTTTGTGAAATTTATTTGAATAATGTTGGCATAAAACACAGCATTGATTGTAATATGCATAGATACAACTTGATTTAGAAGAAAAAAGGAGAATAAAAACACATGATGCACATTACTATAACTTCTGACTTAGAAAGTTAAGCATTCATAGCGGAAGGCCATGTTGGATGTTTTTATACACTACTTTATTGTTTAAATTCAGTCTCATTAAAGTGTACCTGTGTTTCATGGCATGTTACAATACGATCAAAGACCCCTCTACCCTGATGTGTTCTTAAATTTCTTAGCATATTTCAACCCTTATGCCCATCTGTTCGGACGTCAATAGTCAAGGTACCCATCTTGTGCAAACTTGGTCACCCCCATATGAAATGCTTACTGTGTTTGCTATTTGCCTGACAGTATCTAGGCGATCTTGTTTTGCATCCTGCTCTACACCCGTAATAATTTGTCTGTGACTGATGTTGATGGACGGCCAGATTTAGGATCATCTTCAGTAGTATTGCACCCGTCTCTAAATCAGTGCAATCCATTTAGAAATAACAAATTTTAAGCTCACCTGAGCACAACGTGCTCAAGGGGGGGGGGGGGGGCTTTTAGGATCACGTTGTGTCCGTCGTCCGTCGTGCGTCGTCAACATTTCTTTAAACATCTTCTCCACCTAAACCACAGGGCCAATTTGGACCAAAGTTGGCTGGAATGTTCCTTGGGAGGTCCTCTTTCAAATTTTATCACAGAATTTGATTCCATTAAAAACTCTGGTTGCAATGGCAACCAAATGGAATTTTCTAAGAAATTCTTGAAAAATCTTCTTCTCTGAAACCCTGGTCAGATTTTGAAATAATTTCACAGAAATGTTTCTTGGGAGACCCTTTCAAGAAGTGTTCGTGAAATTTTGATCCGTCGAAAAACATGGCCGTGGTGCGTGGGGGGGAGGAGGGAGGGGGCTCTTCGCATTCTTTAAAAATCTTCTCCTCTAAATCCGCTGGTCAGATTTTAAATTTTTTTCGACGGTGATTTTTGATGATAAAATAACTGGCTATGGTCCTCTCAAAAGTTCAGGTGAGCGATCCAGGGCCATCTTGGCCCTCTTGTTTGAGTGTAAAATACCCTAAAACTTTTCCTTAATCGATTTTGATTTCCGATTAATATTTACTGAGATTGACGTAAAACTTTATGGCAACGCTCGGCTCAAATAAAATGTCGTTCGGCATTTCGGACCACTAATGGAGTATAAGACGTCATTAATATGACGTCACACTTTACCTGCTTGAATATTACGACATTTGAAAGCAAGAGTCAGTTGCCAGATGATCAATGCTCATCTATGCATTTTTAGCTGACCTGAGCACAACGTGCTCAAGGGGAGCTTTTAGGATCACCCGGTGTCCGTCGTCCGTCGTGCGTCTTTCGTCGTGCGTCGTCAACAATTCTTTAAACATCATCTCCTCCTAAACCGCCGGGTCTAATTGGACCAAACTTGGCTGGAATTTTTTTTTTTTTTTTTTTTTTTTTGAAGACCTCTTTAAAAAGTGTTCACAGAATTTGATTCCATCAAAAATTTTTCTAAGAAATTCTTTAAAAATCTTCTCCGACGAAACTGCTGGTCCGATTTTGAAATAATTTCAAAGAAATGTTCCTTGGGTGACCCTTTTGAAAAATGTAGGCGAAATTTTGATCCGTCATCAAAAAAACATTGCCGTGGTGGGAGGGGGGGGGATCTTTGCACTCTTGCGGTGTCAAAAATTCTTTAAAAATCTTCTTTTCTGAAACCGCTGGTCAAATTTTGAAATAATTTCACAGAAATGTGTCTTGGTTGATCCTTTTATATTTTTTTATCCGCCAAAAATATGGCCGTGGTGGGGGTGGAATCTATGCACTTTTGCGGTGTCAACAATTCTTTAAAAATCTTCTTCTCTGAAACCGCTTGTCAGATTTTGAAATAATTTCACAGAAATCTAAACCGCCGGGCCAAATTGGACCAAACTTGGCTGGAATGTTTTTTTTTTTTTTTTTTGGAAGACCTCTGTAAAGTGTTCACAGAATTTGATTCCATGAAAAAACCCCGGTTGCCATGGCAACCAGATTGAATTTTCTAAGAAATTCTTTAAAAATCTTCTCCTCTGAAACTGCTGGTCCGATTTTGTAATAATTTCACAGAAATGTTCCGTGGGTGACCCTTTTCAAAAACTGTTGACGAAATTTGATCCGTCAAAAAGCATGGCCGTGGTCGGGGGGGGGGAGGAATCTTTGCACTCTTGCGGTGTCAAAAATTCTTTAAAAATCTTCTTCTCTGAAACGGCTTGTCAGATTTTGAAATAATTTCACAGAAATGTTCCTTGGGTGACTTTTTTAAAAAGTTGTTTGCGAAATTTTTATCTGTCGAAAAACATGGCCGTGGTGGGTAGGGGGGGGGGGGGGGGTCTCTGCACTCATGCGGTGTCAACAATTCTTTAAACATCTTCTCCTCCTAAACCGCCGGGCCAAACTGGACCAAACTTGGCTGGGATATTTTTTTGGAGGACCTCTTAAAAATGTTCACAGAATTTGATTCCATCAAAAACTCTGGTTGCCATGGCAACCAAATGGAATTTTCTAAGAAATTCTTTAAAAATTTTCTTTTCTGAAACCGCTGGTCAGATTTTGAAATAGTTTCACAGAAATGTTCCTTGGGTGACCCTTTTCAAAAAGTGTTGGCGAAATTTTGATCCATCAAAAAACATGGTGGTGGGATGGGGCTCTTTGTACTGTATGGACTTAAAGAAATTCTTTGAAATGCTTCTTCTCTTAAACCACAGGTCAGATTTTGAAGTAATTTCACAGAAATGTCCCGTAGATGCCCTTTTTGAAAAAAAATTTGAGAAATTTCGATCGGTCAGGAAACAAAGCTGTGGTGGTGGGGCGGGGGGGACTATTTGCACTATACGGACATGAAGAAATTCTTAAAAATTCTTCTTCTATGAAACCACTGGTCAGATTTTGAATTGATTTCACTTAGAATTTTAACTTACTATCCAGCACCCAACAGCCAATTGTTGTCACCCGCATGCGGTTTTTTTGCTCTTTTTATTGAAGTTATTCAAGAAAAACTTTTGGAATAACAAAAAAAAAAAAAAAAGGCTATGATCCTCTCAAATATTCAGGTGAGCGATCCAGGGCCATCTTGGCCCTCTTGTTTTGTAATCCTACGTAAAGAAGTTTTTAAAATAACTAGTTGGTCCACGTTCTTTCTTATCACTCCTATACTCGAGAGGCTACATTTTTTTTTTTTTGTAGTAATCTTGAAACTTTGTCAAAATCTTTATCTTAATGATAACTCGGACGAGTTTGAAAATGGGTAAAGTCCGATCAAAAACTAGGTCACTGGATCAAATCTTAGATAAACCTTGTGTACACTCTCAGTTCGATCGAAACTGCGTCGTCTTGGACTGATTGGAATATTAGTCCTGTTTAGTCAAAAGGCTAGGTTACTAGGTCAATTATTTTGAAAAACCATGTTCTCGCTCTCGAAGAAATATTTTCAGTCCAATAATATTGGAAGTTGGTGAGAATATCTGTCTCGATTATATATCAAACGAGTTAGAAATTAGATCATGTGAGATCAGAAGCTAGTATACTAGCTCAACTCTTAGAAAATCTTGTGTGCGCTCTAGAAGCAACATTTTCAGCCCGATACTCTTGAAAGGTGGCCAGAATCTTTGTCTTAATGATATCTCGGAAGGGTTTCTAGTCATGTCAGGTCAAAAACCAGGTCACTGGCAAATCTTATAAAAACATTGTGTTCGCCGTATTGGCCATAATTCAGGCCAGTAGTCTTGGAAATAAACCAGAATGTTTTTTTTTTCTGTTTGATTTCTCAGCCGAGTTTGAAAATGGGTCACGTGGGATCAAAAACTAAGTCACTAACTAAGATCTTAGAAAAATCTTGTGTACACTCTAGAGGCTATATTTTCCGTCTAGTACTTTTGAAAATTGGTCAGAATCTTTATTTTAATATTATCTCGGACGACGGACGAGTTTGAAATTGGGTCGTGTCCGGTCAAAATCTAGGATACTGGATCAAATCTTTGATAAATCTTTCAGTCTGATTTTCTTGAAACTTGGTCTGATCTCGATGTCTTGGACTGAATTGAATATTTGTCCTATTTGGTCAAAAAGCTAGGTCACTGGTCAAATTTTTCATAATAAAGCATGTGCAATACTCATGGAAGTTGGTCAGAATGTCTTTCTTGATGATAGGTCTGACGAGTTAAAAACTGGATCACGTTGGTTCAAAAACTAGGTCACGAGCTCAAATCATAAAAATCTTTTTTACTCTCTAGAAGCAACATTTTAAGTCCCATACTCTTGAAACATGACCAGGACCTTTGTCGTACCGAATCAAGGGTTTGAATTTGGGTCATGTCCGGTCATGTCCGGTCAAAAACTAGGTCACTTGTCAAATCTTACAAAAAACCTTGTGTACGCTCTAGTGGCCATATATTCAGGCCAATACTCTTTGAAATTAGTCGGAGTGTCTGTCTTTATGATTCTATGCCGATTCCAAAAATGGGTCACATTGGGTCAAAAACTAGGTCACCAGCTAAAATTTTAGAAAAATATTGTGTTCACTCTAGAGGCTACATTTTCCGTCAGGTACTCTTGAAATTGGTCAGAATCTTTATGTTAATGATAACTCGGATTTTCTCATGCAAGCAATGATTAGTAAAAGTGTTTTCTCACGCCTTCCAATTAAACTTTGCATCGGCGATCCTGTTTCCATATCACGTGGAGTATTCTTGAGTTCTAGTAGACTCAAATAATGTCGTTTCCAGTTCCCAAACATTTCTTGATAACATTTTTTCAGTGTGCAAGTTGCTTTCTCAGCAAGACATTTTGCTTGTTGATGTAATATTGGTGACGTGAAATGCTGAATAACATACTTTTACACAAACTTCTTTAAAGGCCCAGTAAAGGCCGAAATATCAAACTAGGTGTCATAATACATTTAAATTTAAATCATACCATTTAAAAGGATGGAAAATATTGTCGAGATGACAGTCTATTATAGTGTGGTCGGGCCATATATTAGTCGCTGGTGGAAAAAAAGAATTTTAAATTCAGTCAAAAAGTAAACAAAAGACGAAGCTACCTGGTAGGTTTTAACCTAGTTTTGAAATTAATTTCTCTGTCATCGCCTAACACTTGGACTGACTGTACAATTACAGATTGTCATCTTCACAACAATTTCCATACTTTGTAATGGCATGATATAAATTGAAATGCATTTTAACACCAGCTTTGTTTACATTTGGCCTTTATTGTTACTTTAACTCAATACTAGTGATTGAAACTGAGGACCATTGTCACCGACTAGCGTGTCCATGTATCTAGTAATATTCTGTTTCATGTTCGATCACTGAAGGTGCTCTCGTGTCTTTGAGTAATGGAGTTACTTCTATTAAATTTGAAAATACTCGACCATGATCACAGCAATTTCCGTTCAGCTCAAACAAATATTTTCATCTTACTCTACAGTAGATTTGGTATGTCTGGAATAATCATTGGCTCTTTTGAAGCTATGTTCCTGTTAGAAAAACAAGCTCTACACTTGCTTACCAAGTCACCATGTCTTCAGTTTGACTGTTTATACCTGGCACAAACACTAACTCTTTGGTTCTGTTTTCATTTGACCAAATTCATGTCTGCGGTCAATGCAAGATATGCAACACCTACATACCCCCCGCACACACATACACGCACATGATTTATTGACATAATTTGCACGTAACTGTGCTTTGGGCATTGGTTTACATGGACACAGCTGGGATTTGAAGCATGATTCACTTATATTATTCGGTCTTGCGAATGTTGTTATTTATGACAAGCCAAACATTATAACAACACAAGAACACATAATACGTGTATCTTCTAGTATAATTTTAAGTGGGTCAATAACATTTGCTATATTGGCTAAAGGCCGGAGCTTATATCAGTGAATGTCGTCCGTATGCCTGTCCACCTGCGATTCTATTTCTTGTTGAAGTAATGAGGTCTTCATTTGTTATCAAAATTTTCTTGAAATTTACTCGTTCTTAAAGCCTGATTTTTTTTTTTTTTTTTTTTTTTTTTATGAAAGATATCTAATCAATAGTTATTAAAAAGTATCCATATAAATTCGAAAAAGTTACATTTTATTAACTTATATGATGAATTCTTCATTTTTATTTGGCTCTTTTTTAAATTTGACCATATCATATGAAATGTCAACATACTGATTCCATTTTGAATTGAAGAAATCCACAATCACATGCAGTCTAGGAAAAGAGATAATTTGATTGTTCATTACTGACTGCAAAATAAAGACTGCATCATTGGTTCCATTTATTTGGAACAGAGAGGGGTTGTTCATCGCAATGATTACTAAAGCCCATTTAATTTGGCTTGATTCCCAAAATAGGTTTTGAAAAAATACATTTATTCACAATTGTAAAATTCAATATTCATATGAATTAGGATGTCTGATGCTGCAACCTAAACATGTATGGGTTCAAGCCCAGTTCAAATACTGTATACGTGGATATATACGAGTGTTGAAAAATTTGCGAAATAGCGAATACGGACTTTTTGCGTTAGGAAATGTTCGCGAATTCAAGACACTCGTTATGTGTTGTTATACGTGTTGTTAAATACGCGAACAGAAAAGTTTGCGAATTTTTTCAAATTCGCAAAATCGCAAAAATTACCACGTCGCAAAAATTACCCTTTACAGTACCAGGAAAAAATAATACTTTTTTTACCATTAGTTTAAGACAGATGTTTAAAATAAACAGAATATCCTGAAGTGATGTTGAACATTAACTTTTTTATCTTTTTTCTCGTGCTTGTTAAAAGTGGGGGACCTCTAAGTCTTATATTCTCATTGTTCATGAAACCCTACTATGTGACATGAGCATTGGCTTTTTGAACTCTAATAGAAAATAATTTTCATTCATTACTCACAGTTCATAGTAAATAGGAAAGTCTATTATCATTTTTAAGTGTTTCTGTCATATTAAACTACATACCAGTAGAGCGATTCGGGCCCCCGTAGGCCTATCATTTCAATCTTAACGAGCATCAATCCAAATCGGGATTAACATACGTGTTCACCCCTAAAAATGTTAGAAACTTATGGTAAAAATGTAGTGGTGCTTGCGTTTGATTGTTGTGTTATTGTTGTGTTAGCAGGGGCTATTGACAGCTCTAGGGGTACACAATATTTTGAAATGAAGTTAAATGGGTCAGCTTTGATTTAAAAAAAAAAAGGGGGGGAGGTCTATACATCAAAGGAAAGCCTAGCATGAACTCTGATGGCCACTTTTTCGGTCAAATGCACATGGGCACTGGTCTAATAATTTCTCTATATTAACTCGGAGGAGCTTGAAAATAAGTTACTACAGTTCAAAAGGCAGGTCACAACGGCAATCTTGTTTAAAAAAAAATGTTTGAATCGTAGCTGCCTGGCTTTCAGTCCATGAAACCTTGGAGTACTTTCAAGAGTTCTTTGGAAGTGTTGAAAATGGACTATATTCAGTTAAAAGGGTATCATTGGTCACTGTCTGGTTTGTATTGGAGTCTAACGCAATTTTAACAGCTTATGGCATATCATTGCGGTCAGTGACGCTCCCATGTGTTTCCTGGCTTTCTGTACTGACAGAGCTTTCTTTCCAAGGCCACTGACGGCTTTTCTCACACGCATCAGAGGTGGGAGGCGAAAGATCGCCGGAAGGAAGGCTCGCCGCAGCCGGGTATCGAACCCGCAACATCCAGGTCACGAGTCAGATACGCTTACAACTGAGCTACCCGGGCGGGCCTATCATTGGTCACATTAAAATTAATTGTAAAAAAAAAATGTTCGCAATAGAGGCCCCCTTTTCTGTTAATCGTCAAGAATCTTGCTAAGAATGCTTGTCTTGATAATATTTCGAATCATTTTGTATTAGCTCTTTTTTAACAAATAGCAATATTAACAAAGTCTTTTGCAAACACACTTCAGGAATGAATGATTGGGTGAATATTGTTTTATGACGAATCGACAGCTTTGGCAATTAGCGCGCATATCTGCATCAAAAGGTGATTAAAAGTTTAACTTCTGAGCAAAATAAAGTGAGAACAAAATGATGACAGTAAAACGTGTTGAATTAAGGTTAATGTGCAGTATTGCTATGCATAAAAGGCCTTATTGAGTGGCTGGGCAGTTCCTGCCTACGCCTACAAAGTTTTAAATGAAGAAGTTGAGATTGTGAAGAGGTGTCATGTGTAATTTTGATATGAAAAAAATGGGGTATTTCTCTTGATTTTAAATTACGGCGACTTTGTTTAGATCCTACAATGCTATTGTTGAACCTCAAACATGATTAAATGAAGATGAGGAAAATCAGGATGAGGGAAGAAGTAGACAACAAGCCTATGAATTTTTATTTGCATGGTTTTTAACGCCGTTTCCAAAGGGTGGCGCATGGCTAAATGTTCAAGTGTAGTACTCGTGATTTGGAAGCCTCGGGTTCGAGCCTCGACAGATCCGCTCAGTTTTTCTTGGGAGTGTCCTTGGGCAAGACACTTCAAAGCCCTAGCCCAGTACTTATGGAAATACATGGAAATGTGATCTGTCGCCGGTATATTATGATCATTGAATTAATCAATCAATCAATCAATCAGCCTCTTTCAACATTCTCTTTAATTATTTCACGGCTGTTATTGCACCTGTCCATGCTTTCCTGGGGTTTCTTAAACCATTATTCCACACAATATTCTTCCAAAACCGCTGGCTGCTTTCTCACATAACTTTCGTCGAGACAATGAGCAGCGGGGAGAGAGGAATGAATTTTGTCGCAATAACCAGCATCACTCCCCGGAAGGACATTAAACTAATCATGAAAATAGAATGAAATAAAATGTTCCGGTGTATCTCAAGCCCCAACCTACGCTTGAAAATTCCTGTCTACGATTGGCAACAGAGCCAACCCGCGAATGGTACACTTTGGGATCTGAAGTACATGAAATTATAGAATGCTTTAGACCTCCTCCCCCTCCCCTCCTTACACCGTACTTAAAAAAAAAAAAAACTAGAATCAATGTCAACGAATTAACTGGATTTTTGCAAGGTTTTCTCCTATAAAGAGCTTCCAATGAAACAATTCGAGGTTTTGGGGTTTGAACTTGGTTCGAATTTGGTTTGAACCAACAACATAACGTAGACAGCACTGCATGTTGAAATGAACGAAAGGAAAATAATAAAGCAACTTTGTTAGAATCTGTATTTGGAATCAAGCCACTATTTAAAGTGCTTCAATACTCAGAGATATAAACAAACCCTTCATGTTTCAAACAAATGGGATAAAAAAAAAATGAGACCAACAATGCGACCTCTTTTTCGTAAACGAGAAAAGGAATATCACACAGTTCCTCGTTAAAAATCGGTCATTTACTTTTTTATTCAATATAATTCGTGCAAGTTTCAAACACATGCGTCAAAAAAAATGACCATTGTAATTTTTTTGCCGTTACATTTGAAAAAAAGAAAATGCCTGAAGCAATTGGAGAACGTATCCATTGTCAGATCGACAAATACCAGGCACACAATTTGAGCTATGGATCAAAGTGTGCTGAAATGAAATGTCTAGTGATAGAAATCGCCATAATGAGCCCTTTTATAACCTGCTTCATTTAACCTGACCCAGGTCAACATCACTTACATGAATTAAGATTTTATTTTTACCCTCCCTATCACACGGACTGACTTAGGTTTTGCTCCTAATGGTCATGAAAAAATTTCGTGCGGTATGAACAAATCAAATTGCTCACCTGAACCTTCCCTTGTATATATATATTCCCGAATAACGGTCGAAGTTTTATTTATATGCCCACCAATATATTCAGCATGAAGGTCAGGACCAGGTTAAAGGAAGTAGACAATACAGTTAGGAAAAAACATACATTTTAATTTTGAAAAAAAAAAGTCTTTTTCAGCTCGCTTAAGAGCGAAGTGCTCAAGGTGAGCTTTTGTGATCGTGCCGTGTTCGTCGTCTGTCGATCATCGTCAACGTTTACATTGCCTACGCTCTAGAGACTACATTCTTGGTCCGACTCAATGAAACTTGGTCAGAATATTTGTCTAAAATAATATTTCGGACTTGTTCGAAAGTGGGTCACGCTTGGTCGAAAAATATTTCAACGGGTCTAATCTTTGAAAAAAAAAAAAAACTTGTCGATGCTTTAGTGGCCACATTTCTAGGTCAATACTCATTAAACTTGATCAGAAGAATTTTTATCTTTATGATATTTCAAATAAGTTTGAAAATAAGTCATGTCCGGTCAAAAAGTAAGTTTCCCGTTCAGATCTAAGAAAAGACTTGAGTACCATCTAGAGAGCACATTTTAAGTTCAATACTCGGTAAAGTTTGTCAGAATGTTTTGTTCTTGATAATATCTTGGACGAGTTCGAAAATGGGTCACTTACGGTCAAAAGCTTTGTCACCTGTTCAAATCTTAGAAAAAGCTTTTGTTTACACTTTCTAAAGGCCACAATTTCTGTTCAAAAGTACTGAAAGTTGAGCAGAATATTTTGTCTTGCTGAGATCTCAGACGACTTTAAAAATGGTTTTACATCGGCCAAAAACAAGGACACTATGTCAAATCTTTTGAAAACCTTAGGTATACACCAGAGGCCACATTCTTGTTCAGTACTAATGTAATTCTGTCAATATATTTGTCTTGATAACCCAGACATGTTCGAAACTGGGTCATATCTAGCAAAATTGAGTCACAAGGTTAAATCGTCTAAAAACCATGTGTGCGCTCCAGAGGTAATATATTCTGTGCAGCACTCATGAAAGTTGGTCAGGGTGTAATTTTTGATGATATCTCAGACACATTTGAAAATGGGTCAGGTATGGTAAAAAACTAGGTGAACAGGTCAAATCTTTGAAAAGCCTCGCATACCCACTAAAGGCCACATTGTCTGTCCAAAACCCCTTAAGGTTAATCAGATTTTTTAGCTTGTAAATATTTGTATCTCAGATAATTTTAAAAAGTGGTCACGTCGGGTCAAATACTATATGTCACCAGGTCAAATCTTAGAAAAAAGTACACTCTAAAACTCACATTTCTCTCTCTCTCTCTCTCTCTCTCTCTCTCTCTCTCATCATACCCATTAGGGTTAGCCAGAATGACTGTGTTGATATAATTTCAAATGCGTCACGCCAGGTCAAACACTAGGGAACGATTTTGTCTGAACGTTATTTTGGAAAGGTTTTTTACTGGGTTAAATGGGGTCAAAATAAGGTCTATGATACAAATCTTGAAACAAGAGGACCATTGGCCATAAAGCACTCACCTGATTGAAGTCATTCTATAGTTGAAAAAGCTGAAGAGATTCTAGTTTAAATGATGTAAAATATATTCGTGTAGGTGACCTACTTTTTGACCAACTTGACCTACTTTTGAACTTTTCAGCGATTTCATCCAGTAAAATATTCTGATAATGTTGCATGAGAATCTGACTGAAAATGTGGCTTCTAGAGTACTTAAAAGTTTTGGCCCAGTGACCTTTTAGATCTGTTGTGACCCAATTTCAGACTTCTTCAAGATATCATTAAGACAAACATTTTGACCAAGTTTCCTGAGTACCAGGCTGATATTGTGGTCTCTTTGACGCACACAAGATTTGGCCAAGAGACCTACTTTTTGACCCGACATGACCCAATTTTAAACCTGTCCAAGACACCATTAAGACAAACATACTTACTAAATTTCAAGAGTTTTGGGCTAAAAATGGGGCCTCTATAGTGCACACAAGGTTTTTTCTCAGATTTGACCCTGTGACCTACTTTTAATCCGAGATTATCCAATTTCTAACTTGCCCGGGGTATCATCTAAACAATTTTCTGACCAAGTTTCATAAGTTTCAAGCTAAAAATGTGGCCTCTAGAGTGCACTTAATTTTTTTTCTAAGATTTAGCCCAGTAACCTACTTTATGACCCCACATGACGCAGTTTCAAAAATCGTCTTACATATTACCACGAAAAACATTCTACCCATGTTTCAATAGTATCAGGCTAAAAATTTGAACTCTAGAGTGGACACAAGTTTTTTCTCAGATTTGACCCTGTGACCTACTTTTTGACACCACTGACCCCATTTCGTACATGTCTTAGATATCATCAAGACAAACATTCTGACCAAATTTCACGATTAACTGAAATTGTGGCCTCTAGAGTGCACACAAGGTATATGCTGACGCCTGGACGACGGACGGCGCACGACAGACGACGGACGACGAACATAGCACAATTACAAAAGCTCACTTTAAATGTGGCCTCTAGAGTGCACACAGGGTATATGCTGACGCCTGGACGACAGACGGCGCACGACAGACGACGGACGACGGACACAGCACAATTACAAAAGCTCGCTTTGTGCTCAGGTGAGCTAAAACAAAAAACCTTTCCTGCACTCTGAAGACCTCATTTTCAGTCTAAAACTCATGAAAATTGGTCAGAGGGTTTGACTAGAGTATGTCAAAAACAAGTTTGATATTAGGTCAAGTAGGGTCAAAAAGTACGTCACTGGGATAAAGTTAACCTCAGAAAAATACTATATGCAGGCTACCGGCTACGTTTTCAAAACAATACTCATGAAAATTGGCTAAAACACTCGTTTGATTTACATTACCACAACCAAAATCTCTTCAACTTTATCAGTCTTATATGACCCTACATAGGTCAGCTCTTTATGACCAGTGACCCTTTCGCTTTATCCTGGAACAAGTGTTACTGTTGAGTAATACCGAACTTGTCTTTTCATCTGTTCCGCGCAGGTACGTGTACCATTAAAAATGACAGAAACAACACCCATTTTGGCGATGTCTGATGACGAGGAGCTAAATCCAGAATCATTGCTGAAACCGTCATCATCTTTGTATGATGACAAAGAAAAGCTGTGTGAAATCTGTGTTGAACAAGACAAACATGAGCGAGCTATGAGATATTGTAGAGACTGTAAAGAATTTCTGTGTGACCATTGTGCCATGAGACACAAGTCACAAAAGTATTCAAGAAATCATGATGTTATCGACAAATCCGAAGTGATTGAAGTTCACAAAACGGACAACGAAATTGAATTGTGTGAACCGTGCTTCGTTATGGAAATGGAAAAACCATCATCAATGATTTGCACAGAATGTGAAGAAAAAATGTGCGAAAACTGCTCAGATGTGCACAAGTCACAAAAAATGACTAAATTACACAGACTTATAACAATGTCAGAATACTATTCAACTACAAGAACAAAGTGTGAGCCATGCACAATCAGAAACCTGACAGTAGATGCAGTTGTATTTTGCAAAGATTGTGAGGAAGACCTGTGTGAAGGATGCAAAGAAGTACATAAGTCTCAGAAAGCTACCCGTATGCATGAATTGATAGATATTGATAAAAAAGAAAATGCCGAAAAGAAGAACGTGCAGAATTCTTGTAAAAAATGTGAACCTTGTGCCGAATTTGGTGAAGATAAAGAAGCACTAAACCTTTGCAGGGACTGTAAAGAATATTTGTGCATAAGATGCTCATCATTACATGAGAAGCAGAAAGCTACAAAAGCACACAAACTGATAAAATTAGATGAAATTCCAGAAGAACAGTGTAGTCTGTGTCTTCATATTGGGGAGAGAAAACCAGCAGTGGTACTATGCAATGCTTGTCCTGAAAAATTATGCGATAACTGCGCAAAGATCCATGCTTGCCAAAAAGCAACAAAGGACCATAAACTGCAAGAGCTTTTGATTCCGGACTTTAAAGATTGCGATTCATGTACTGATGCAATCGCTGTGCATTACTGTGAGAGATGCTTTGAATTCTATTGTAAAAGTTGTGGTCTTCAACACACAAGTCAGAAGGTTACAGAGACACACACGCTTGTAGATGCTTCCTTAGCAAGACACCATGAGATCAGAGAACTAATGGAAAATGACGAAGAAGAAGTAAAGGAAAAGCTTATGTAAGTATGTCAGATTAGTTAGTACCTTTTACCAACAAATACAAATACCAGATTTTTTACACTGTTAGAGAATAAACTCTCCGAGAGATATAAGTTACATTATTATGATGTATTGCTAAATTTACTTGTTTAAACTTGATCTGCTCAAAAACAGTATCTCGAGACATGGACATTAACAGTCTAACCACACAGGTAGCAACTTTGACGCTGTAGAAATGCAACATTTGTGCTATTTCCTCGACTTTACTTAACTGTACACTGGGTTTCTATGTGTTTTTACTATAAAGAAAAATACCACAGTTACAGTTCATGATGCAGGTTTGAATAGAGAGTCCTACATGAGTGTTCATATTTGATTATTTTATCAAACTAATAAACTGAAGTAAAATGACTGGAGCCTTGGTGAGCGCCATGTACATTTCAGTCAACGAGTATGATGAAAATGATTATACATAAATATATGAATGTGAGATTCTACCTATCACCTAAAACGAATGGCAGACAATTATCCTGCATCATTAGCTTTAGTTTTTTGCATCATTAGATATACCGTTCAGGGGTACAACTTTTCAGGTGTAATTCGGTTAGAAATGTGTACATACACGAGAAGCTCAGTCTTAAAACACATCGTCAGCAGAATAAAACAGTTTAGAGAGGGAGTAAGTCTAAACATCTCCACCGTTCTGTTAATTTTCAATAACGTTCGCTGCATTTCTTGTTTTTATTAAACATGAAAATCAAAGGCTCCCACGTGTATACGTCTTAGCAACATGGACGCAATTTTCCCGCGAAATGATTAAGCATAGCAAATTACGGCACGTGCTGTTGTTGATTTCTCTCGCTTCACGCACTTATGACCATAAAATAATCAGAATCAGGACAAAAAAAAAAAAAACCGGTAATAAACTAGTGCATCTTAATTCACTGCTGAAGGAGGTATTATGTGATAAAGAGTTCCTTAATCAGAGTGTTTGCTATTTACATGGATTTTGTTTGCATATATTCTAACATACCTACTGTAATAATTATAATGTTGAGATTAAAATGTACCTTAATCTGTTCATCTAGACATGGCAGTGAAACACCAACAGAAAAACGACCTGATTCCGACGATTCACAGGTAAAAGGATACTTAAATGGTTTTTAGATAAATTGCTTTCTTACAAGTTTTATAAGTATTTTAGGAAAACGTTAATAAATCCTGTTGAATGACTTTTCAAAGACCGTTAACTTTAATGTATATGATATTTAACCACTTTCTAACGCGACTCCCAAAGTCATTCAGGCAGTTGTGTCTTTTTCCTTAGAACGGTTTGATTGATTTAAGTCGATACATTTATCATATATTAGTTATAATTACAGAAGCAGATCATACCTGGCAAACCAATGATATCTGATGTACGGTCAGACTCAGTTTCTTTACAGTGGGAAATACCTGATGGCATAGGCATTGGCAGTGGAATGTACCAAATACGATACAAAGAAGAAAACCAGAAACACTGGAGTTTCTATAGTGACTGTCATGACAGGGCAAACATTACAATCAAAGGGTTAAAATGTGACTCGGCTTATGTCTTCCAAGTCAGAGCACTTCTTGAAGACATAGAAGGCCCCTATGGCCCAGTTAGCGAAAAAGTGAAGACAAAGTCCTCATTAGCATCTCAGTTATTGCCATATACAACTAAGATTATAGATGGTCAACCTTCTAAACACAAGATACAGAGCACGGAAAATGTAAGAGCGAGAAACACACAATCTAAAACAAGGAAGTTTGAACTGGGTTAGTGTAGTCTCTCCATAATATGTTCTTTTTTTCTATCCCTAATCCAGAATATGCCTGTCACTATCAGTATTCTCTATTCCTCGCAATACGTTGATATTCGCTTTAAAAAACCTAACTCTTCATTGGGATAATTGTGCTTGAACTGGATTTACATTTTCGTATCGCAATACGTTGATATTCGCTTTAAAAAACCTAACTCTTCATTGAGATAATGGTGCTTGAACTGGATTTACATTTTCGTAAAATGTAATTTGATGTTGTTGAAAAAAAATGTTGATGGCCTGCAGAACTGTGTTATGCTGTCTCTTTATATAAAAGATCGGGGCGTGATTCTCAAATAATTTAACTTTTTAAATGAAACATGTCAGAGATAGAAATACTTGAGACACAACTCTGATCTTTTTGTTCAGATTTACGCTTGCATAGATGTATGTTACTCTATGTGGGCCAAATACTTTTATCAAGAAATTCTGATTACCCCTCTCTCTCTCTCTCTCTCTCTCTCTCTTCATGTGTGTTGTTCGTTGTGTCTCAAATAGAATGATTTTTTTTTCATGATTTTAGGTAAGCCTCCTTTAAGCACAAGGAACGAGAAAACTATACTTCTTGTTGGAGCAACTGGATCAGGGAAGAGCACTCTTGTCGATGGGATTATTAACTATGTTACTGGGGTAAACTGGAAAGACCCATTCAGATTCACACTTGTCGATCTTGAAGATGATGAGAAAAACAAAAACCAGGTTGCAATTTCTTGTTTCTAAGAGAAAGATTCCTGCTAGCAACCGATAAATTTTCGCAAATTACATGTCATATATCACGGTTAGAATACATAGCATTAGATTTTTAAGGGGTTCTACGTGGCTCAGTGGTAAAGAGTAGAAATCGTGACCTAGAGGACCAGAGTTCAAACCTCACTGAAAGAACTGGCTTCTCGTAAGAGCGTCCTTGGTCAAAACACTCTAGATCCCTAGCCTAATACTTGTAAAACCAAGGACCCACATGAATATGTGATTTTTTGCCGCGGTATGACTCAAACAATGTTGAAAGTGGCGTAAAATACCATTCAATCAATTAACAAATCAAAACATTAGTTTTACCCGAAACAAACACAACTGACCTTTAAATAAGAATTCAGATCCTTAAGCTCTGAAATAGTTACCCAGAGAAAAATGTCTAGTTAAGCAGTGCTATGATTTGTTGTGGCATAAAAGTCAGTGTTTGATTGAATGCTGAATTTATATTTAAACAATCGCACATTTTAAAACGAATGTCATTGTAATTTAGATGAGTCCTGACCATTTATTGTCAGCCGAAATCTTTTAAGGGATGTAAGGGCATCATTGGAGAAGGGCAAATACCTGATAGCAATCTTCGAATCTTGAGGTTGTTGTTTTTTTTGGCTGGCTGTAAATGAATAATCATACTCGTGCGTGATTTTATAGTTTTTGCTTGGATCCAACAGTCACCGGTTAGCAAGAATTGATAGTACATGTATGTACTGTCACATCTTACATGGAAAGATTCTTTCAAGAAAGCTTGATAGAGTATTAATTCGGGAAAAAAACTGCGCACAAGTTTTGTTTTACTTCTGCACGACGTAATACATGCAGCCGAATTTTACATGTAAAAAATACTGAAATTCAAGATTCCAAAAACATATGGGACCAATATTACACGATATCTAGCTAAACAATTACTCTCATAAATCTAACTAAGTATGAATAACTGAATTATTGAGTATCCCAAGTTTGTGAGTAGTCCAAATTCGTAACATAAAATCCTTTATTATCCTACTTCCCTTGCCAGAGACGTAGCTAGCTCAAAATAAAGTATATGCAAAAGAAATATTAAAGGTATTACACAAGGCGCTAAGGCCTACAGGGGTCAAAATGAAGGTAAAATGTTTTTCGTTATAACGTGAGTGTATAACAGGTAGAAATGAAAAAAAAAAAATCGCACTATCACAAAAAAATCTCATGATTACGTGTTTTAAAAACGAAATATCGGGTTTTAAAGTCGAAAAGTCTTGTTATAATGTGAAAAACACGTAGTAACGCAAAAAATCGCATTAACGCAAAAATTCTTGTAATAACGTGGTATAAAACACCTAATTGCACGTTTAAAAGTCGTGGTACGCGAATCGAAAACATGCAGTAATATTTTCTTTTTCATGCAGTCGAATTTCCAAAGAAGATTTGATTGTCTTTTTGTTGGTTTCGGCGGTATTTCAGTCACATCACAGCAATAACTTTTTTTTATTCATGATCTTTCTAGGATTCACTAGTATTAAGTCTGCATCTTTACTTTGACTTACAACTGTCAGACGAGGCTAGCAACGGCAGCGGAGATTGAATATGGATTCCAGCAATTACAGTTTATTTTCACTATCATTATCCTCGATCTTGACAAGATTGTTGAAAATGTTTGTTTAACTGATGTTTCACATCCTTTCTAACATTCAATTATTTAGAGGAGAGAGTGCACTTATCCATCTTTTACCATTAATCGCCAATAATTACAAATAATTCGCACAACTTTATTTCCAAGCCACTGGCTGCGATTCTACATCAACATCTTTGAAAGATGATAAGCGGGGTAAGAGGAATGAAACCTTCAGCAACAACAATCATAAGTATCCGAAAAAGAATTTGGCTGAGCTTTTGAATCGAGCCATCGACCGCTGGGTTTCAAGCCGTGTATGTTACAAAATGACCTACCGAGCATGACGAGATCTTGACTAGGTGTTCATCGAGCAGTTTTCATTACGGGAATATCAACAATTATTTAAACACTGATGAAAGTGGGTAAAATAGAAATACATTATTGTAGGAAAGAAAGTATCAGGGAAAAAAAAATAAGGATAAAAAGTATCAGAAAAATGTATCAGGAAAAAAGTATTAGTTGCCCAAAAGTCAATATGGAATATAATGTAAAAATTTAGTTTATGGGTTATATTGACTTTGTTTAAAGAAAAAAAAGTACGATAATGGAAAGACATGAACAAATACTCATGTTTTATTGTGTTGATACCTGAAAGAGATTAAAGAGATTGAGATATAACAATAGTAATTAAAATGTTTTTGATTTGTGTTTATTTATTTGTGTATTTTTTGTAATTTGCAATCTGTATAATCCCAATTGAGTTCTAATTTTCACTCGGAATAAGTCATTGATATTACCAAACTCTTAATACTATGCAGTATTATTTTTCGAAAAACCTGACATTAATCCGAATTAAAAAATACTGTGATGAAATGAGGATTTACTTGTTTTGCCACAATAATTTTTAACATAATCGAAGTATTAACTTTTACAAGATGAGCCCTAGTTTTACGGCCCTGAGGTAGAAGGCCTTTGAAAACACTGTAGGATAAAAGAGAAAAAGTTTCTAAATATCATTTTCACCTTTTTCTATAACGTTTTTTCCACCCTTCAGAGATAAATCCCATCATTTGAGCCTCGGTTATCTCGTCACCTGCAAATATAACAAGCAAATTCGCCTTTTCCCAAAATAATGTTTAACATAATCCAAGAGTTTAACAGACCTCACATTAATCTGTATTAAAAAAAAAAATTGATCAAATGAGAATTTGGCCAGTTACAAGCATTTCTCCTTTTCCTCCAATTACTTTTAACGTAATCCAACTCTTTAGAAGATAAGCCCTAGTTTTATGGCCCTGAGATAGAAGGTCTTTGAAAACATTGTAGGAAAAAGAGAAAATGTTTGTGACTAGCTTCTTTAGTGTCCTAAAATGTCATAAATTGATTACATTAAGTATCAAAATCCTTGTTATATACTGAACCAAAAAAGAAACTTCCCCTGTGTTTAAGTGCAGATACACACAAATATGAAAATCAGGATTAAACTAGATTTATATGCATTGAAAGAGTATTTTATTGCGACTTTGTGTGAAAAAAATTATTGCTGAGGGTTTATCCAAAAGTAGTGAAATGGTAGTTAAAATGCGGAAGAGGTCGCTCACCAAAATCACAAATTAATACCGGGTATGACCACCTTCAGCATGAAGGACTGCCTGGCATCGTTGGCGCATAGAACGGATAAGTGTATTGATTTCGGCTTGTGGAATGTTGTTCCATTCCTGAATTAAGGCTTGTCTTAGCTGAATGACGTTTGACGGTGGAATAAGGCGACGTCTAACACGCTGGTCCAAATTATCCCAAAGGTGTTCAGTGGGATTCAGATCAGGGCTTTTGGCAGGCCAGTCATTAATAAATGCAATGTTATTCGCCCTGAGGAAATTCACATTGTCCCTAGCTGTATGGCTTGTGGCATTATCATGCTGAAAAAGAGTGATATTGGCATTATTTTGAAACAGTGGGATAACGTGCCTCGCAAGAATTTCATCTCGGTAGCGTTGGGCATTCAAATTCCCTTCGATAACGACGAGATTAGTGCGAAAGCCATGTGCAATGCCCGCCCAGACCAAGACAGAACCCCCACCCCCCAAAACGATCTCGTTCAAGTACGCAACAGTCGGCATAACGTTCATTTCTCCTACGGTATACTCGAACCCTGCCATCACCTCGATGAATGGAAAACCTGGACTCATCAGAGAAAAGAACGCTATTCCATTGTTGTCTAAGCCAGCGTTGGTGTGTACGTGCCCAATTAACACGATTTACGCGGTGACGTCGCGTCAAAACACAACCAACGTATGGACGACGTGCACGTAGCCCACCCTCGCGCAAGCGATTGCACACAGTTTGGGCAGATATACGGTTGTTGTGTGTACCAGGGGTGTTAGCAGCAGTGACTGTGGCAGTTTGGAAGCGATTGCGCAGGTGGATGTTCCGAATATAGCGGTCTTGGCCGCGCGTCGTGACGCGAGGACGTCCACTACGTGGTCGATCTTCCGTACGCCCTGTTGCTTGAAAACGTTGCCTAAGGTGTCGAATAGCACGAGTAGAACATCCAATATTCATAGCAACAGCATTCATCGTCATACCAGCATTAAGCATGCCAATGGCACGTTCGCGTAAATTTTGCGGAATTCTAGGCATATCAAAAATAAAGAAAACTAAAAAGAATTTAATTTTTTTCAACGTCTTTTTCTTATTGACATGAAAGTCTATAAAATTAGACTGAAAGGTTTCAAAAAATATACACGAATTATACTGGTCCGTGCATGCACGTGAAAATCGCTTTCAGCGGGTTTCTTCTGCAAAATGCTTTCAATCGAGTTAAAATTTGTTTTATCGGACACATAATCGTTCGCCCGAATATATGTAGGTCATTTGATATTTTGATTTTTTCAATAACATTGCATTTGCACTTAAACACAGGGGAAGTTTCTTTTTTGGTTCAGTATATGATTTACAATAAACATTGATAAAGTATCACAACTTTGGCAGAAACTGATTCTTTTTTTCCTGATACCCTTTTTCATGGCAAAAATTGATACTTTTTCCCGATATTTTTTTCCCGATGCTTTCTTTCCGATTACCAAAACATACAAATACAATTGTAATTCTCAGACATTATGGAAGCTGCGCTGTTCATTTGATAATGTAGCTTTCATAAGGAAATCTTCCGTGGCTTAGATTTCAGATTATTAACTTGTAATGAGAAATCCTGGTTCAACCCCCGGTGCCAGCTCTAGTCACGTATGATAGCAAGGTACATTGAAACTGCAGACTTAAACTGAATCCTAGGAAGATCAGGAATTAAAGAGTTTAAAGCTGTGATGTAATTTGAATATCATTCATTGAAAGCAGTGTAATGCACCATCCAAAAACACACATCTGTATTTGGAGATTCTGCTGGATGTCACGAAACTCAATCATAACAAAAATAGTAGAAAAAAAAAACGTTACTGCGAGTTTTGGATTCGTATTACAACGACTTTTAAACGTGTTATTACGTGTTTTAAAACGAGCTATAAGACGATTTCTCGCGTGAGTGCGATTTTTTTTTATTATGTGTTTTAGATAAGCATCCTATTGAGATTTGTTGCGCAAATACGACTTTAAGACGCGTTATTATATCTTTTGAAACACATGTTGTTTCGAGATTGTTCACGTTGGTGCGATTTTTTTTTTATAACGAGTTTTAAATTTATATTATAATGAAATTTTTCGCGTTAGTACAACTTTCAAACGTGAAAGTATGTGTTTCAAAACACGTTATTATGAGATTTTTCGCGATAGAGCGACTTTTTTTGCGTTCTTACATGTTTTAAATTCACATTGATATGTATTTCTGAAAAACGTTTAAAATTCATTTTGACCCTTGTAGGCTTTCATACTTGTAGGCTTTCACAGTTATGTAACAAACCTTTAATAAAATTTGTTTACAGACCACTTAATCTTCGTACAAGTTTATCTCTCTTCAGAAAATTTGTTTATGTGTATTACATGTATTTCTTTATTGGATGAATCGGGGTCCTGCTTGGCTCAGTGGTTAAGTGTGGGACTCGTAAGCTGGAGGCCCCGGGTTCGAGCTGCATTGGATTCAGTTTGTTTTCGAGGGAGTGCGCTTGAGTAAGACACCTCAGACCCCCAACTTAGTACTGGTAAAACCCAGGAAATACATGGATATGTGAGCTGTCGCCGTGATGAGACTGAAATAATGTTGAAACATTAATAGATTAATCCTATCAAATTTGTGAAAAGAGTACACTTTCCCCGATAATTCTTCCATTCATTAATTATACAGACAGGAGTGAATGAAATATATTCCTTCTTTCGCACAGGCCATATCTCAAACTGAATGGATCACCTGTTACACAATCAACCCAGAAGAAGGCGGTCGCCTACATTATAGGCTGAATATCATTGATACTCCTGGCTTTGGAGACACCAGAGGATTGGACAGAGATAATGAGATAGTTCATCAGTTGAGAGAATTGTTTTCATCTCCAGGAGAAAAGGGTGTAGTCTTTATTGATGCAGTTTGCTTCTTGATCAAGGCTCCGGATGCACGTCTTACTGCTACACAGAAATACATTTTCATGTCAATCTTAAGTTTATTTGGTCAAGACATCAAAGAGAACATTTGCACATTGATCACTTTTGCAGATGGCCAAAGACCCCCAGTTTTAGATGCAATGAAAGAAGCCGATCTGCCATCTGACACTTGGTATGTTTTCAATAATTCCGGCTTATTTGCTGATAACTCCGATGACAAGTCAAGTTTAGCACCTATGTTTTGGCAAATGGGAATAGATAGTTTCCAAAAGTTTTTCAGTAGCTTAGAGAAACTAACCACCAAAAGCTTACAACAAACAAAGGAAGTCTTACAGCAAAGACAGCGCCTAGAAGTCACCATATGTAATCTTCAACCGCAAGTTGATGCGGGACTAAACAAACTCCATGAGCTGAGACAAGAAATAGAAATCCTGAAAAAACATGAAAAGGAAATTATAGATAACAAAGATTTTGAATATGAAGTTGAAGAAACAAAGCAGGTAAAAACTGAACTACCTAAAGGACGGCATGTGACAAACTGTCTACAGTGCAACATTACATGTCATGATAACTGTGCTTATGCAAACGACGAAGACAAAAGAAGATGCTGTGTCATGGACGGAAATGGATATTGCACCTTTTGTGACAGTAAATGTTTCTGGGAACAACATCACAATACGCCTTATATTTTTACATACACTACACATAAGGTTAACAAAACTTACACAGAAAAAATGAAGTTGTACCAAAAAGCAGGCCAAGAAAAGGTAACTCATGAACAAGTCATTGAAGGAATGAAAAACGACCTAGATAATCTTACGGATACTATTGAATGTATGATGGAGGAGGTCAGCGAATGCAACAGAGTTTTGAAAGAAATAGCTCTCCTTCCAAATCCATTAACAATGGTCGAGCATATTGACATCATGATAGAAAGTGAAAAAAGGGAGAAGAAGGAAGGTTTCATGGGCCGCATAAAAGTCCTAGAGGGGTATAGGAAAAGAGCAGAAATACACAAAGATGTGGACAAACTGAAAAAGGATCTGACTTCAACTGTCGGGAGAAGGCAAGACTTAGTGAAAAAGAAAGAGAAAAGGAAAGTTTGGTCAAATTTTAAGGGATTGTTTGGTTACTAGTCAGATACTCTTTCTGTATACATAGCAAATAAAGTACCCAAATTCAAAATAATGTTTTTACAGAGTGTTTAAGCTTTACTTCCAAGTATCGTTCAAATAAAGAGGCATCGGTTTCCAGTATATCATAAATCAGTAAAGCAAAAAAGAAAGTATTTTCCAAAATTATCTGTACATAAGGTATTTTTTAAATATGTGCAACTGATAACGGTAACAAGTAATTCAAACTTTTAACTTTGTTACTCGATTCAATTCACTTTTGAGATGAAGCACATTTTGGGAAGACATTTACGATGGAAGATACATGCACGCAGTTGCAGAGCCTTTTTCAAGCTGAAGCACATTCTTGGAGGACATTTACAATGGAAGATACGTGTAATCAGAACTTTGCAAGATATTTATCTTCTTCACTGCTTCACTTTTATTTATTTTTTTTTTCCCGAAAACATATTGTGTAGTCTGTCTGTCTTTTCTTCCGTCTGTCGTTCCGTCTGTCCGACAATGATGTGTCTATGTCCGGGCCATAATTTCTTTCCTTTTAACTCTTTCAAAATGATTTTGCTCAAACGCAAATCGTATGGAAACGATGTGTCACGAGCAAGAGTCATTTCCGTGTAGGTCAGAGGTCAAAGTCACAGAAAGTATCAGTAAAGCTGTGCAGGATTATCAGCCACATACATACAATGAGGCAGCACAAGAACCAAAGGTCAAAGGTCAAAGTCATAGTAAGATGAAATGTGTAAATAGTTAATTTTTCATCTTTTTTTATGGAGGGGGGATAAGTTCTTGTCCGGCCTGTGACTTGTTTGATGAATGAATTTTAGCATAACTGTGCAGAACTGCCAACCACAAATGGACAATGTGTCGCTTGTAAGAATCATGTAAGACTCTGGTCACAGGTTAAGATCAAGGCAAGTTCAAATGGGTTTTAAATCAAAATACTAAAATTACTAATAGAAGGTGATGCTGAAAGTTTGCTGGCATATAAGGTTTAACAGTGGACCATTTTATTAATCATTCATTCAGCAGACGGTTTATAACATTTTTTTCTATAATAGATAGAACTATTTCATAATTGTTTTCCATAAAATCGTGGATCTAAGAGGTTTGCATGCGGTTTTATGGGTTAGGAAAGTGGTTTGGGGTGTAATGACAGTGGTTTGGGGTGATCAGAAAGAACGTCGACCAGTGCCTGTATTGGAATACTGTTATAAAAACCAAGTTGGAATGTTCGCTGTTTTTGAAAGTAACCTCCATTGAAACGCGCGCGCGAGCGCGTGACGTGACATTATTATCACGTACCCGGTCAAAGCTAGGGTTAGCTCCTCCCTGCTCTCGTAGTGCGTGCCACGTACAGAATCCTTCAGAACAGGAACTAGTCAGAGGTCACAAGGGGTTAGGACCGAATTATAGAGAAAGTTGGCTAGTGTTTCTATATTTAGTTTTTACAAAGTTTCTTGTACGAGTGTGACTTTGTAAGCAAGGACGTTAAGTTGGTGTAAAGTGACGTCACTCCGCAGGACTTCAGGCTGGTTGTTTTGTTAAAGGGTTTGTGAAATTTATTTGGATATTGTGGGTACAAACCTCAGTATTGACTGTAGTATGCATAGATACAACATGATTTAGATGAAAAAAGAGAAAAGAAAAACTTGATTCACATAAGTTTACCAAGTGACTTCGGAAGTTTGGCTTTAACAGCGGAAGGCGATGTTGGATGTTTTCATACACTGCTTTATTGTTCAAATTCAGTCTCGTAAATGTGTATCTATGTTTCATGGCATGTTAAAGTACGATCTGTAAAGTGTGGCACCTCTTCCCTAATGCGTTCTGAAATTTCTTAACAGATTTCGACCCTAACCCCCATTTGCTCGGGCGCCAATAGTCGTTGTACCCACCTTGTGCAAACACGCGACATCCAAAGATTGTCAGATAAAATTTCCTAGGCACTTCTTTATGAAATGTTAAATGTGTCAGCTACTTTCCTGACAGTATCTCGGCAATCTTGTTTTACACGCTGCTTTACATCCGTGACGATTGATGTTAATGGGCGGCCAGATTTAGGGTCGTCTTTAACAGTATCGTGACCTTGTCCAAATCGGTCCGATCCGTTCACGAATGTCAGAGTTCTTGAGTGCAAGGTCCCCTCAAACTTCTTCTAAATCGGTTTTGCTTTCCGACAAATACTTTCCGAGTTTGACGTAAAACTTTATGATTACTTTCGGCTCAAACGAAACGTCGGCCGACATTTTGGACCATTAATGCAGTACATGACGTCATTTAGATGACGTCACACTTCACATACTTGAATATGACGACATTTGAAAGCTTGAGTCAGTTACCAGACAATTAATCCAGACAATTAATGCTCATCTATGTTTTTTTTTTTTTAATCCTACGTGAAGTAGTTTTAAGAATAACGAGGTGGTCCACGTTCTTTCTGATCACCCCTCGTATCTCTTACTTATTCATCCGGGAAGTAATCTTTACGAACTAGGCCATGTCAAAGCTGCGAAAGGAGAATAACTTCACATCTAGAGCTACTTTTATGACATTTAACCCTCACTTTTATTGTTTGTGTAGTTGCCTTGCAGTTTCCAGTTCGCACACGTTATTTTCACATATCAATTGACACAGCGGCGTCTGCTCATTGGTCTATGAGGACTTATTTTCCTTGAAAAAGTGGACTGATTCATCGTTACAGAATTGCAGTTTGACGGTTTACATGAGAAGGTTAGACCTGAAAGGTTATCACCTTCTAAAACGGACATGGGGGGCCGGGGTATGTACATGTCTGGCTTGTGAACTTTTTCCACTGCAGTATAAGAGCAGAATTGTGAAGTAGATCTACATAAAGACGATGTGTCGCACGCAAGAACCGTGCCTGTCTGTCAGTGACGTTTTTGTGACCAGTCCATAACGTTTTCTCTGTCGCTTAATTTCAAAACACCTTCGCACAAATGTTAACCACCAACTTGTGGCATGGTCAAGAGTCACGTCCATAGGTCATAGGTCACAGCAAGGTCACATGTGTTTTGGGGTACTGTTCATGTCACATTTTTAATTATGAATGAATTCCTGCATAACTTTGAAGAATTGTCAGCAACATCCGGAAAGTGTGTCGCGTCCAAGAAGTATGTCCAAATGTCAAGGTCACGGCAAAGTCAATGATGTTGAATTTCACCACAACTGCAAAAATGTCAACAATATAAAAAAGAAATGTGTCGCGTAAAAGATTGATGTCTTTAGGTCAAGATCGGGTGTTTTGTTTGTGTCCGGCCTGTAACTTTTTTTGGTTACCCAAAACAATTTGCATAACTGTGCAGGAATGTCAGTCATGTAAAAAAGATGTGTCAATTGCATATAGATCTATCGTGATTGCAGGTCAAAGGGCAAGGTCAAGGCAAGGTCAAATCCGTTAAAAAAAATTGGAAAATTAGGGAGTTTATTAGATCTATCATGTTCGACCTGTTACTTATTTCATTTTTAATGAACGAATTGTGTAGAAATATCAACCAGTAGCCACATTCAGACGACGTATCACGTGCTAGGTCTTGTCCGTAGGTGAATATGTAAGGTAAGAAGTGTTTGTAAGCGTTTTGTTCATAGTCAACGTTCATGTTCATAGCTCTCAAGACAGGCGTAACGACGTATATCACTATTTTTTTTAACGGACAGACTTTGCACATACAAAGCTCATCATGTCTCTAGGAGATTACAGTGAAAAAAAGATATGGGTCACCGCACTCGTTTCTGAGAAATTTGCCTTTGAAAAGGGTATATACAGTTTTTATTCTTTCTGTAATTTTCCTTTGTAAGTGACTATTAAAGAAAAGCGTGTTAAATACAGTATAAGCTGAATTTTGGAACTGTATATACCTTTTTCAAAGGCAAGTTCTAAGAAACGAGTACGATGATCCATATCCTTTTTTACTGTTATCTCCTAGAGACATGATGAGCTTTGTACGTGGGGTGATCAGAAAGATCGCGGACCACCTCGTTATTTTGAAAACTACTACACTTAGGATTACACAGATTTTCATAGATGAGCATTAATTATCTGGTAACTGACTCACGCTTTCAAATGTTGTCATATTAAAGTAGGTAAAGTATGACGTCATTTTAATGACGTCATATACTGCATTAGTGGTCCAAAATATCGGACGACGTTTTATTTGAGCCGAGAGTAATCATAAAGTTTTGCGTCAAACTCGGAAAGTATTTATCGGAAATCAAAACCGATTTAGAAACAGTTTAAGGGGACTCTGCACTCAAGGAATCTGATATTCGTACATGGATCGGACCGGTTTAGACAAGGGTGCGATACTGTTAAAGATGACCCTAAATCTGGCCGTCCATCAACATCAGTCACAGACAAAATCATAACGGATGTAGAGCAGCATGTAAAACAAGATCGCCGAGATGCTGTCAGGAAAATAGCTGACACATTTGACATTTCATATATAAGTACTCAGGAGATTTTGACTGAGAGTCTTGGAATGTCGCGTGTTTGCACAATGTGGGTACCTCGGCAACTGACGCCCGAGAAAATGGGGGTTAGGGTCGAAATTTGTTAAGAAATTTCAGAACGCATTAGGGTAGAGCGGTCAAACTTTACTGATCGTATTGTAACATGCGATGAAACATAGGTACACTTTACCAACACTGAGTCTAAACGACAAAGCAGTGTATTGAAACATCCAACATCGCCTTCTCCTAGTAAAGCCAACCTTTCTAAGTCACTTGGTAAAGTTATCTACATCAAGTATTTCTGTTCTCCTGTTTTTCTTCTAAATCATGTTGTATCTTTACATACTACAGTCAATTCTGAGTTTTATGCTCACGTTATTCAAATAAATTTCACCAACACCATACGAAAAACACAGCCAGAAGTCCTGCGGAGTGACGTCAATTTACACCAAGATAACGCCCTAGCTCACAAAGCCACACTTGTAATGGAAACTTTGCAAAAACTAAACAAAGAAACACCTGTCAACGCTCCTCATAATTTAGTCCTGACTCCATGTGACCTCTGACTAGTTCCTGTTTTGAAAGATTTTTATGTGGCATACACTACGAGAGCAGAGAGGAGCTAACCCTCGCTACGACCGGGTCCTTCATAGTAACGTCACGTGACGCGCTCCCACACGTGCTTCGCGCGTCGAAATCAAGAATGAATACATGCATAGAACTCAAAGGAGGTTACTTTCAAAAATAGTGAACACTCCAAGTTGTTTTTTATAACAATATTCAGATACCGGCACTGGTCCACGTTCTTTCTGATCACCCCTCGTATGTTAAAAGTTTGTTTTTTTTAAATCTGTCCGCTAAAAAGATTTGTGATATACGTCTTTAAACGGATTAGTATTCTTTACAAATGTAATTTAGTCAAACTACCTACCCGATCAAGCTTCTTTTTTTTTTATTCCGAAATTCTAAGAACTCTGTTGAATTACAGAAAAATGTGTTATTCTTTCTGCGCCATTTTGTGGTGTGTGTGTGTGTGTGTGTGTGTGTGTGTGTGTGTGTGTGTGTGTGTTCCTTTTTTTGTAACTGTGCATCGGGAAGAAAAACAAAAGCACCCACATACGGGTGCCAACAGTCCTTGATTTCAGTGAAAATTTTAAGTCGAAAAGGGGCATAACCATGTGAAAATACTGTCATAGTTACCTGCCCTTGTTTTATGGGTTTCCCTTTTGATAATTAATAACTAGCCAAAGTTTGAATTAAATATCTTCAGTAATAACAGAGACATTAACAATTGTTAATTGTGGTCAGCAACAACTAGTAGATCGATTCAGGCCTTGTTTTATTCTTTTTCTTCTTTCATAGTATGTTTTTCTTCGAAAGTACAGTGTATGATAAGTGTGCCGATACATTTACTAATTGCCACATGTATTTGCTTGATGTTCTCTCCGTTAAGTGTAACCAGATTTTTCTTTGATCTGAAATTCAATTGTATATATGTATTATAATTTGTTTGATTTTAAAGACGTGTACTCAATTACTGTATTCGTATCGTCCAGTGTAATCAGATATGCTTTCTTGCTTTTAAATCGATACCACAATCAAGAGGTACGGGCGTGTGTTTGTGTGTTACTGCCCTATGTTAGAACTTAATATGACTGCGTTTTTATCTACGTGCATTCGCTAACATTTCGTGAATTTTCTCTGAAACTACGGCCAGACTTGCATCACATGTCATACGTATAATTGTTATTCTTTACTTTTTTAAAAATTGCTTAGTTCTGTGATGAAATCTGGTTGCCATGCCAACATTACTATAGTGACACATGTGAGTTATTTGCTCAGGCTGTGACAGTTATCCATCAAAGGTCTGTAATCTGTTTAACCTTTCAGGAAAGAAGAAAGGTCATGACCATGTAGACCTTGGGCCACCAATAGGCCCCCCTCCCCACCCAGGGGCAATTTTCGGCACTATGATTTTCTGAAAACCCAAGGTCTCCTGAGCACTTTGTCAAAGTCTGCCACCTGGCTAGCAGGGCTTTTGCGAGTTATAGGTCAAAGGTCATCAAGTGCACGGTTGCATACGAGATATCGATGAATAGCAGTTCAGGTTAAATTTTCATTTCATTTTCTACATTTAATATGTCAGAAGCATTTTCAGATGGGATTATACACTCATATCTATAGTCAAAATAGCTGTTTTGTAGAAATAGAAGCAATTTTGTTTGAATCAAAGCACTGAGAGAACTGTTCTTGGTCATGTTTGTGAGCGTAAAATGGCTGGTACCCAAAAACATATCCATAGTATACAAAATCATCAATTATGATCTTAGTGATACAGAATAAATTCCATGACAAACATTGTGCCTTACCATTATAATTTATCTTATCTATAAGCTGCGTCAGCGAAGGAAATCAGAGTATTTATAGAGACAAATGTTGAGCTCTTTTTTTTTTATTTTATGACATTTGCTGGAATTAAAGATATTTCTTGCTGTTGACCCGTAAGAACTCATTGACGTCAGGACTGTATTTATCACTTCTATAATCAACAGTAATTTGCCACAATGATTGGTATTGTTTTAAATCCTGTGAATAAAGTTGTTCAGATCTTTTTCTCAATGGTGGCCCTTCATAGAGTTCGAGACTAATATGAAGTTGCCTTTCACTGAAATGATAACAACGATGTTTACAACATATCATTCCATACTATATTAAGTCTATCCACTATCACCCATGGACCACATTCATGACGTCAACATTGTTATTATCTTCCTCATCGCTTGGTTAGAATATGTTTCACTATGTTAAGTAAATCATTGCTATGATTTATACTCTGTATTATTTTATACACATATTGCATGTCTATGACATGAGGGAGTACCCAGTAAACATCGTGAAAAATTCAATAAAGTTTCTGTTCTGTTCACAGTATGACATTTGAAAAACATCAAAATGTACGCAAAGAGGGCTTGCATAAAACCATTTTTAAACACTCTGGGTTTGCCATTCTCTAAATGATTCCAAGGTAGCATTTACAAAAAAGGATTTACTTTTGTCAAACCACAGAGACTTCCCTTCACAGCATAGACTTTGCCAATGAGAAATCAGGTCAGAAATGAAGAAACTGTCTCCCCAGAAGATCACTGATGATTTCTTCCTACAGATGGGCAATTATTGGTGCATCACTTTTATGAAATAGCACTGTAAAATGAATTCTATCATTTTTAATATGGGAAACAATATCCTGGAAATAGCAATAAGCTCACGATCGTGATACCAAATGAGAAAAAAAAAAATAAAACGTTCATCTGTTCATGCACAATAATACAATTATGCTGATATTGGATGAGGTGTAGCTAAGCATTGTCTAAGTATATTGCAGCAGGGCATTTTCTTTTTGACATACGCTGGGTACCTTAATAGACATGTCTGATAGAAAGAGGTAAAAAACAAAACTCATGCAAAGGCCTTTTGCCCATAGCAGAAATAAGGAGAGTCGTCTATCAAACAAGGTAAAAATGATAACTGGCCATATATATATATATAATATATATATATATATATATATAATATATAATTATATATATATAAATATATATAT